>JAKWJA010002237.1:0-13973 GCA_027704765.1 Solanum habrochaites | reverse complement strand
CCATCATTCGAAGGTACTTGGGTAGTGTCATCCTTGGCGTTGGCCCAAGAAAGCAACACCCTTTATCTAAACAACCATTTTCTTAGCTCGGAAAGAATTCTGCCCCCTGGATTGGAAGTGTAGTCACCCTCACACACTAACGGATCTGTCCCAGGCTTGGCTCAAGTCACCGGGGTAGCAGATCAACAAAGATCTCCCACTAGGGGGCGCGCCAATGCGCATAGGCAGTAACATAAGTACCCTAAAAACTCATGCCATCTCTAATTTCTCCCAAAGCTACATAAGATCTGTGACTCCCCCTACAAAGTTCATCCACACAAGACCCATGATATCCGACACTTGTACTAACGACCAACACGCCTTCCCACGTGAGAGGAGAAACACGACGAAGGCATATCAATAAGCACAAGGTAAATTTGAGACCAGTGTAGCAAATGAGGAAGATACATAAGAAAAGGGGGATCCAGGATCAAACAATACAGATAAGCATGCAACTCACAAACCCAGAAGATTACCTGTGATGACAGCATCATATGTCTCCGCTCCGATCTCCCAGGAAAGCATAACAATGGGCCCCCTTTCGTTGGTTTGTTGCGTGGCGGCTCCGCCACTAGCGGGTGATGTAGTGTCGCCCGTTGCCCCATCACTAACCGACCGTTTTGGTGACCCCACCATTAACCTCGATTTCCACTGCCCCCCAAAATAACGCCATCTTCCAATGACCACCTCACCTCTAGCTGTTGGCGGGTCTAGACACTCTGTTTGCGGACAATAACCTCTTTGATATGCCCCAGCGCCCCTCACACCCATAACACTCCTAATTCACGCATAGGTCTCTCAGGGAAGGTGTTGACCGGTCGAACTGAGGTAACCTCCGAACCCTGTCCCTCTAGGTAAGACCCATTAAACTCACCTCCCTTTCGAAACCTCTTGATGTCGATGCATGTGCTGAATTACATCTGGCTTCACTCCTTCCACCTTCTACCACGAAATCCTACCACTTCTTGAAGGTTTTTGCCGGACCGCTACTTAGTCAAAGGCTGAAATTCGCAACTCTGATCTCAACCCTTTCACAAAACGCGAATTCCCGCTCTTCGTTGGATACTGAAACCTAGTTTGGCGGTAGCATATCTGATAGTGCACTGAACTTTTCCTTCACCTCATTCACTCCTCGACGATATCCTACTCCTATTCTCTAGGCCTCCAAGATCACTCAATTCTCCTTTTCTAATCCCTACTAAAGCATCTCCTGGGGGATCTATACTTCTCCATAACATACAATCCTAGAGAATGAGGCCCAAGCATAAGGTGTGCCTCGTGGTTAGACACTCAACATTGTGACCAGCCACCACAGTTGGCGTTCCCTGGGTGTGTGACTTGACCCTTCGGGGGGCGGGGGGGGAAATGATATCTGAACTGGTAACTCACGAACTCAACACAACCTTTCTATCATTATATTCTTATTACCTCCCACATCTTGTGTGTAGCTCATACAGTCAACACAGAAATCGTAAAGCATCCTCAGTTCTGCAACCTTGAAGACTGGAGGTTTTTATTTTCAAGAACTTACTGAAAAGTTCATTGCTGCAATTCACATTGTCCATATATAGCCGCAGTCGTCCAGGACGTGGCAACAGTGCCTATGTCCAATGAGGCTTCCATACGAGAGCCTGTGCTGCATGTGTACTCTGAACGGATGTGTTGGTGCCATAAAACATTAGGGGGTGCCTGACCCTGATATACAACCCAACTAAGATAACGAGAACCTGATTGAATTCATCTCTGGGGTAGGGTTGGGGTGGCATTTCCTCATTCTGTACATTTTGTTCATTCTCCACATCCTCCCCTTCTCTTATTACTTCCTCGTCGGTGGTGAGGATTCACACGCCCTAGTACAAATTGGCTAGGATTCTCGTTTCTCTCACATCCCTAAGGAACCAATCCATCCCACGACTCTACCGACGGGCCTCTTGCCATGTTCGACTTCGAGCTACGCCCCAGTGACTATGGCTCACGTCATGCAATTCTTGTCTAATGCTGATTTGATGTAGGCGAGTCGTTGCTCTATTTCTAACCATCTGTCGAAATAGAGATTAATGAGGTCAAGTATACCAATTTGTATCACCTTACAATACCAATTGGATCCAAGTAATAGCACGGGAAGAAAGAAAGAAAGAAATGGAATTATCCTAAAGTCTTCTAGCCAGCTCAAAGACGTAAAGGCGTACCCCTACCGTTCTTTTAAAGACTCTAGCTAGACTGTCTTGTGTGATGAGCACCAACGAACCTAATGCTCTGATATCCCCCCCCAAGTTTGTCACGACCCATAATCGGGTCGTTACGGCACCCACATTTACCCTCTATGTGAGACGAACAACCCACTAAACCTATCATATTCACTGTTAATATCAATACCAAAGCAACGCGGAAGACTTAAAACTCATAAATAAAAGAACAATGTCAATATCCTTCTAAAATATCCACAGCTAATTATTCCCCAAATCTGGAAGTCATCACCACAAGCCTCTTATGAATACTTTACTAACCTAAGAGATTCTAAGAAGCTAAAACAATAAACGCTAGTCTATGCCGAAATGTCAAGGCATCAAGGAACTTCAGGGGGAAGGAGATCCCGTCCAAGCTAGAAGCATATGCTCACCTGAAGATCCGGTGTAGACAAGACTGGCTTGACACTACTGTTGCTTGTCGAAGATCGGCACGTTTGCTGCATACACGTATCAAAAAGACACATCATAAACTCAGTGGGGTCTCCGAATACCAACCCCCTAGTACTTTACACTCTGGTAGCATTCTGTGTCTCTACACTCCTACATAGAAGCAATATATCCAATAACATACACATACAAAATCCAACTTAAGACTGCCGTTAACACAGGTTGATAGCACAAGTTCCTAAACATCATTAGAATATTACCGCCGACTCATATCTATGAGACTCAAGCTCCACACCATACTCTTTTTGGAAACATGTTCTGTAGATTGAGGTTAATATTAGTATCTTTCAAACATTCATTATATTCTTACTCTCGTCAGTCGGTCACGTGAACCCTCCGCTCCTCAGTCATCCTGGTACCGAACGTCGCCCGTCCAATATACTATCCTGGTGTCGGAACTGTTGACACTCTCGATCCATCATATACTCGTCACGGGTACCGGAACTGGCACCCGATCCATATACTATCCTTGTGTCGGTGAACGGGACACTCCACGATCCTCTATCTATCCTTGGTGACCACTCTTAATATCTTACCTCTGGAACGCTTGGCACCGATCCCCTAATCATCTCTACATTTCGTTCATCATCCATTCTTTTATACCAAGCGCCTCATCAGTTACACAATAGATTAGGTTTCTTCAAGATTTAGAGTCAATAGCTTCATCATGCTTATTTTATCCACTCACTATATATTATAAAAATCACATCATGCATACACACAATTAGCATATGAGCAGACTTAATCTACTACCCACCCATCTCATTCGCTATTAAGAGTTTAAAAACTACGAATAGTGTAAAAACCATAACACATACCCCCACCGAAGAATTGCGATCAAACCTAGCTATCTGTCCAAAGCCTTGCTCATCAGCTTTCGTTCTCTCTCTCTCTCTACTCGTTCTCTTCTTCTTTTTTTCTGCTTCTCTCTTCTTCTATTCTATTTTTCTTTAATTTTCAACCCTCTTTCTTTTACCCTACTTTAACATATAATTAAGTGACCATAAACAATTAGTATGCCTAATAACCCACTACTATTTAAACATTAAGGCCATACACTCTTTAACGCCCAAGTAATAGCTTATTAACATTAACCCTCTACATATTGATATTAAAGTAGGAATAGTCAAAAACGTCCTTTAAACGTCTATACAAGAATCCGACACCTTACTGGGATTGCCGTCACCTGTGAAGGCCCGTCGTGCCTGCGCGGTCCCGTTCTGCAGGTCGACGCAAGGTCCAGACAGAGTGGATTTCCACCCACCCTGAAGACTCCTGTGACGGTCCGTCACACCTGTGACGGTCCGTCTGCCATTTCGTTACGAAGTTCAGAGATTCGATTTTTCAGTACCCATTTCAGATTTTCCAATGTATTTGAACGAGACCCTACGACGGTCCCTCGCGCCCATGACGGTCTGTCGTGACGTCATGCGCCTCAGCCTAATTTTGTCAGCAGAAATTGTAAATCTGCTGCTCAAAACGACCAACAGTCGTCTTACAATAAGCGTCCTTATCTCTATATTTAGAAACTTATTCTCTGGCCCGACGAGTAATCCCTTTCATATTCTTCTTTTTCATATTCCCCCCCTTCTCTAAAATATTTGGCCCAAAAGCCTGTCTAATTTTGTATAGTAATTTTCTAATAGGTAACTTTCTTTACCACTATCAAATATTTTATAATAATATTCTTCGAATTCACAAGTGTATTCTCGAATATAACTCATTTTACATATTTGTAATTTTTCTAATTTTTATTTTGCAATATTTTTTATCATTTCTTTGTTTTCTTTTATATTTCCTTGTCCTCCAAAGAATTCATTTGCAATATATTGCTTAAGATTGTTTATTCCTTCTTGTAGAGAATTTTTTAATCCTTCTAAGGTATCATTTTTAATTATGTTTTCTGCGTCTTCACTTAATCCTGAAAACCAATCGTTTACCTTTCCCATAAAGGTATTTATCATTATGTAATATTTTTCTTCATCTGAATAATTCCCTTTTCCTAGAAGAAAATATAGAAGCATATTTTGAGACTCAAAGGTCTAAACTACTTTCTGGATTTCTTTTACATTCCAGATCTAAGAATTGAACACCTATATCTCCTGTTGGTAGTCTATTAGACATAAATCTTGATTTATCATTATTGTGATAATTTTTTGAAAAATCATCATTTCTTTTTGTTTTGTTAATAAAATTTTTATCCTCATTTTCTGGCTCTTTCCAATCATTTTTCATTGAAGTTGAAGCTTCAAATTTTCCTTGAGGTCCTTCTGTTTCTCCTCTATTCATAAGTACTTTCTTTTCTTCAGAAAGACTTAGCTCTTCTAAAGAATAAACTAATTCATCTAATTCATTCATCATTATTTTGTTCTTTATCTTTATGATTTATTTCATCATTATGATTTATTTCTAAATCATTTTCATTTTCTAGATATCGTTCCTTTTCTTTTTGTTTTTCAAGGAATTTCTGAATTAATATTTTATCCATACTTCCCTTTTGATAAGTATTTTCACCTGTTGATTTTTTATTTAATAATTCCTTTATATATTTTGCACGTCTTTTTTTGTCAGGCTTTTTCTGTTTTTTTCATGAAATTTGTTTTTTTTTCCTGGCATCTTTTCTTTGATATATGTTTTTCTATTTCTATCATTTATATTAATGATAGTATTGTTACGTTCTCGAGATCTTTTAATAAATCAGATATTTCTTTTAAACTCATTATTCTGAAAAATACTAATTAAGTGTATCATATAGATCATTATCATAGAAATTACTCTAGAAATTATTATATTGAATATTATATTTTTCTTCTTCTTTTTTATTATGCAACATGATTATGTTAACAATTTTTCTTTTTAGATCTTCATCTAAATCTTTAATTACTTGTAAGATTGTGACAAGTACATCAGTTCCTATATACCATATAGGTTTAATATTTTTATCCATAGATCAGTTACAATGCTCTGATACCATTTTTATTCGTGCTGTTAATTTAAACAGGGTAAAAATTGCTAATTAATTTATGCAGTAAATAAAAGATGATTTTTTAAAATCATTAAAGCATTTTTATACTCAAAGTATTCTTGTATTTTATACATTTTCATTTCATGTGTAAAAAATATTATATTATCATACCTATGACTTGTATGTAAATAAATTTTTTCCATTTCGGATATTGATTTTTTCATATGAAATAATGCCTTTTTGTGTTTCCAAGCTCTTTTTCTTATGCTATGCAAAGAAGGTTGTATGAATTTCATTTTTATACTTTATTTATGCAAATAGCATGATATTATTATGCAATTAGAGCAAAACATGATATGATTTGATCCCTACAGGTACTAAGTAATTTCTTTTAATGCTTAATCAAAATAACAACATATAGTATGTCTATAAGATTAAAATATGTAATAAAAGTTAATTTTTATACCTTGTTTCTTCTTATCAATAAATAGTTTTATCAATGCCGCAGCATTTCTCCTTTCCGGCTATGAATAGTGTTTTTCGCCTTCTTCCGATCTTCGGCTACTTTCAAACTATTCCTCCTTCAGGCTGGAAATCGCAACTTCCACTTTGAACTATTTATAAAATTTGAAGAAAGTAGATATACAAACTGACTTTTATTTCATATCATAATCTCATTTACATACTATAAGTATATATTTTAATATAACATTAATAGAAACACTTTTCCCTAACGGGAGAAGTTACTTACTCACACATAATTTTAAGAACTCTTATTCTTACTCTATCACTCTTAGACTGACTCTCTAACTCGCTCTATCTCGACTCTACCAAATACTTCTCCTTTTATAGATATCAAGGAGGGACTTATTTACAAATATTTTTCTTTAAAGGACTTCCTTTAAAGATTACATTATTCGCCCTGTCGAGTCAAAAGATTCTTAACTTTATTTTGTATCACATATGCTTTTTTCTATCACTGGCCGACAGGATTTGATTTTTCTTTTATAAAGAAAAAGCATATTTCTTTGTCGTTTTCCTTATTTTGACGTTATTGCTTACGTTTTGTGCTTGATTACGTTATTGCTTACGTTCTTCATCTTCTTCATCGATATTCTCATAGATCATGTTTGTGTTCTAGCATCTTACATGCTAATTTCCAAGTTTCTTCTGTTGCTCCCAATCTGTGAAGCTCGATATCAAGGATTCTTTCTTTGAGTATTTCTGACTTTGATTTTCCTTTGGTGATTAGAACCCAGTCAGAATCTTGATCTATTACCCTGAAATCATCTCGGTAAAATCTATTTAGAATAGCATATAAGGCTTTTATCCCTAATGCTCTTCTAGTTTGTATCCATTTTTTGTTAAGATAAGGAAGTTTTTTGTCTACTCCCGTAGCCTTAACGTTAAATTTTTTTATCTTTTCAACTGATATGTAGTTGAGAGTAGGATAGTATGCTTGAGAATCTTGGCATTCCATTGAAATGCTGTAGAATCTGCAGTATACTCCTCCATCGCCTTGGCTGAAATTTTTGATTGCTTCGAACAATCTTGTTGGTAGTTGGGATATCTCTTTGAGATCTGGACCTGTATATACTCGATCCAAATATCCAAACTCGAACAATTGAGCTGTGAAGCTCGGAATCCCATTTGGGAATATAGATATTCTAGGAAACAAACTAGTTGTTCCTAAAACTCCATACGTTTCTCCACTCTGTTCTGGTAGATTGTAAATGTATCTAGTGAAATTTAGATACTCTTCTACTTTTGGATGTTGTTTTCCCTGCAAAGAAAATTTTTTTGCTCCAGAAGAAGCTGGGTTAGTCTTACTTTCTGGTTTTCCAGATATTTTTTTAGCCTTAACTGATGATGAGCTTGAAGCTTCATTTGCTTGGCTTTTTATTTCATCCTTTTTGGATGAAGATGGCATATCCATGCATACCTTCGAGATGTTTTTTGTACTAGGTGCTGGTGGGCCATCCCTGTGCACGACCCACAAATGGCCGCACTGCCCCACACTTACCCTCCTATGTAGCGAACCAACCAATCTAACCCTGAATTTCATATATATCAACAGAAAGAGGCGGAAGACGTAAACTCATTAATAAAACCAATTTCAATAACTTCTCAAATTCAACACCTATTATTTCCCCCAAATCTGGAAGTCATCACCCCAAGAACATCTATGATCAAATTACTAAACTAGATACTAAGAAAATAAAATAAAAAAAGCTAGTCTATGTTAGAACTTCAAGGCACAAAAAAAAAAAGAAAAAAAGAAAAAAAAAAAAAGCAGAGCTGAGGAAGAAAACCTTCCAAGCTAGAATGCATTATCCTCACCCTGAATCCGTGTAATAAGACTGGCTGATTGCGGTGGAGTTGAAGCGACGGTATTTTTGCTGCACTCCACATATAACAAAGAAATAAACATACAAGTAGGGGTAGGACAAACCGATACTGAGTGGTAATCATCGGCCAACTCAAAATAGAAAACAGTAATATCCTAATATCATAAAATCACTACAATACCAACATTAGCAACAACAAGTTCGATACTCTTAAAATCAACCGTCCAAGTTCACCCATGAGGGACTCAAGCCTCAATGCCAAACCCATTTGGTAATTAGGGTTCCTTGATTGGTTTATTACATCTTTCAAGATTCATATCTTTGTTACTCTTGTGTCGGTGACGTTGACACTCCGCTCCCCTACTACTATGTGTCGTTACGTGACACTCCGATCCCCTAATTCGATGTGTCGGTGTTGTTGACACCCGATCCACTAATTTCACGTGTCGGTTCGTGCCACCCGACCCCTAATTCTCGGTCGGTTCGTGACACCCGACCCCTAATGCTGATTTGTCGGTTCGTGACACCCGTCTCCTACTTCTACGTGTCACGGTTCGTGACACCCAATCCCCTATGTCTAGTCGTGTCGGTTCGTGACCACCCCGATCCCCTAATCTCATCACTTTAGTTCATCCAGCTTCTTTTTACTAAGGCTCAGCAATTCTCATTAACAAGGTAATTAGGATTCTTTCGAGATTAAGATTCAATACTTCATCTGCTATTATCACAATCAGTCATACTCACATTCTACAAGCATACAATTAAGCTAGAGAAGGGTTTACATCTACCTTAAATACATATCATTCGCTATTAAGAGTTTCTCACGAATAGCATAAAAACCATAACCTCCTCCACGAAGATTCGTGTTATAACATCTAAATCTTCAAAGTCTTTGTTTTTCCCTCTTCGTTTTTTCTCTTTCTCTCGATCTTTCTCTCTCTTCTCCGCTCGTTCTTTTCCATTTTCTTATTCAAACCCTCTTTCATTTACCCAGAATTAGTCATAGAATTAAGGATAAGATGGCAATAAGAACCACTAATACTTAAGGTTACCCTTTAACCCCCAAGTAATTAGACTTATTACATTAACCCATCTACTTTATAATTAAGTAGGAAATAGTCCAAACGGCCCCTTAATTACTTAACAGAAATCCGACCCAGCCTGGGATTCTCATCCTGATGGCCCGATGCGCCTGCGACGGTCTGTCCTTCTGCTCCGTCACAGAGTTCAGAGTACTGATTCATTAATGGCCTGTGTACTGTCCTTCGTGACGCACGACTTTCCGTCCCTGCCATTCCGTCGTGACGTTCAGAGAGTCATCTCAGACCAAATTTCTAAATTCTATGTTTTGGGGAACGAGACCCCCACGAGGTCCGTCGTGTCCCATGACGGCTTCGTCTGGGGTCCGTCGACTCAGCCAGTTTTCCAGCATAAAATCTGCTGCTCAAAATGACTAACAGGTCGTTACAATAGATACAATTTACCCATCGTTCATCCTGAATACCACGAGAAGAAAAACAAGAGTGAAAATAATAACCTGAATCTGTAACATGTGTGGGTTCTTCTTGCAATATCAGCCGCCTTCTCCCAATGATTCTTCAACTGGGTCGATTCTTCCATTGCACCTTAATGGATGCCACTCCCCGACCTCTTGCGGACTCTCTATCTCCAAAGGCAACAGGCTCCGTCCTCATAAGATAAATTCTCATCAAGCAAGAACTCAATCCCAACGACGGATGTAGTTTCCATCCCCATGGTACCTTTTCACATAGACACATGAAATATCGGGTGCACTCTACAGCCCTGGAGGCAAGGCTAATTCATAAGCCACCTCCCCTACTCGCGTCAGAACGTCGAAGGACCAATATACCCTCGGGTTAAGCTTACCTGTTTACCAATCGCATCAACCCTTCATGGGCGAACTTTCAGCAAAACATGCTCACCCGCCCTGAACTCCCATTCCCCTAACCTTTCGATCGCATACTCCTTTTGCCTCTTTGAGCCGCTAAAAGCTGTTCTTTAATAGATTTCACCTTTTCTAACGAATCCCTACAAAAAGGCAGTACTCCCCAAGGTCGAACTCGCATGCCATCAAACCAACCTCATAGGACACCTACATCTCCCCCAGACAATGCTTTCTAAAGGTAGCCATATCAATACTTGAGTGATAGCGAGTTTGTATGAAAATTCCGCTAAGGGAAGAAGGTTACCCAATGACCACCGAATTCTATCACACATGCTACGAGCACATCTTTCCCAATACTTGAATCGTTGCTCAGACTGTCCATCGTCTAGGTGAAATACGTTCAAAACTTTAAGGGTCCAACCTAGTAACCTTATTCTGCGTGCAGTGGTTCTCCAAACTTAGAAGTAAACGGTCATAACTCTATCTGATATGATGAAAGTGGAACTCCATGCAACCGAAATTTCTGAGATGTAAGTCGGGCTACTTCTCTGTATTGTTGTCCCTTAACCGGAATGAAAGATCATACTTAGTTAATCTGTCCACATTACCCAAAATAATAACTGCCCAATGTCTTTGGAAGACCGACACCGAAGTCCATTGCAATTCTCGCCACTGTCCATTCAGGAAGATGCATTCTCTGAAGTGTTCACCGCTGCCTCTGGTTTCATACTTTACTTGCTGACAATTTGGAACATTTGGCAACAAACTCAACAATGTCGCGCTTCATTTTACTCCACCAAAACTGCTGGCCTTAGGGCACGGTACATCTTGGTGCCCTATGTGTATAATATCCGGCACTATGAGCCTCTGTAAAATAGTGTGATAAAAAATCAACCGGGGCACCATACCCTTCCCGATTAATCTAAAACACTTCCTCATCCATTATTGCTGCTTTACCTCGCCTCGCACACCTTATCCGGATCCGATCAGTTGTCTTATCAGGTAACTGCTTTCCCTTAGATTTGTCCAAGAAAAGGAAGATCTTGCCTCCACACTGGCCACAATCCTCCCTTCTCATTTACTCTAACCTCATAAAGTCATTATCTAGAGTCCCGGAACCTCTCTAGCCAATTGCGTCTAGAAACTTGTAAGTAAGGCTACCGACCATGGCCCTGCTTTTCTACTTAAGACTTCTTCCACATACATTAGCTTTTCCTGGTGATACAGATGGTATCATCATAATCCTTCAGTAGTTTGCCATCCATCTCCTCTGTCTCAATTCACATCTCTTCTGAGTAAAGACATCCTGTACTACGATATCCGATAGACTTCACACTTTTAACCTCCCAATAGTAGATAGTGTCTCCGATATGCTTTAATACACACCACCGCAGCAACTCTAGATCGTTGGGTCTATTACGTTCATGCACCTTAATTGCCTCTAAGCATAAGCAATTACATTTTTTCTCTGCATTAGCACAACAACAAGCCATGAAAAGGATGCATTCCACAATAAACCTGAAGTTCTTAACACCTCACTGGCAAGGCGGATAGTGCGGTAGCACAAGGGGTCTTGAGTTTCTGAAAGATTTCCTCACATTCATCCGACCATACAAATGGAAGCAGTCTGCTTAGTCAGTCGTCATTGGAGCAATGAAGAGAATCCCTTGACAAATCACGGTAGTAGACTGGCGAAACCAACAAAGCCTGTCTTATTTCTGACACTTTTAGGTCTTACCCACTTTCTTCCCATACTTCGATCTAGAGGGATCCACATCACCCCATCCTTAGAAACCACGTGCCCCAAGAAAGACACTGAATCTAGCCAAAACTCCAAAAACTTGGAGATTTGGCATAAAGCGTTTTTCTCTCCCTCAAAATTTCCAACACAATTCTCAAAATTTCTCGCTCATGTTTCCCTTCTTGACACTTCTTGGATATATCAGTATATCAGCAATAAATACGATCACAAAATATATCAAGAGATGCTTCAAAATCCCGTTCATCAAGCTCATGAAAGCAGCAGGGGCATTCGTTAGTCCAAAGGACATTACCAAAATTCATAATGGCCCATACCTGGTTCAAAAGCCAAGTCTTTGGCACATCTGCTGCCCGTTTTTCAATTGATTATAACCAGACCTCAAGTCAATCTTAGAGAAGACACAAGCTCCTTGTAACTGTTGAACAAAGCATCAATGCGAACGAGGATACCTGGTCGTAACAGTACTTGACTTAGTCGGGGCCGGTAATCTAGCACATCCGAAGACTCCCCTCCCATCTTTTCTTCTTCACAACAAAACAGGGCACCCCAAGGGGATGCATTTGGTCTAATGAAGCCTTTGCTCAACAACTCTTGAAGTTGAGCCTTTAACTTCCCTTAACTCAGCGGGAGCCATTCTATAAGGGGTATGGAAATGGGAAGTACCCGGTTCAAGATCGATGCAGAAGTCAATATATCTATCCGGTGGCATACCAGGAAGGTTCTCAGGAAACTATCTAAAAACTCACGGACTATTGAAACCGACTCAATTGAAGGTAACTTGGGTAGTATCATCCCTGAGGGCGCCAAGAAAGCTAAACAAACCCTTACTACCATTCTCTTTAGCACGACGGAAAGAGAGGATACGAACCGGATGTGGAGTGTAGTCACCCTCCACACTAATGGATCTGTCCCAGGCTTGGCCAACTTTACAGTTTTAGCATTACAATCTAATTGCAAAATTTGGAGAAAGCCAAGTCCATACCTAGAATTACGTCGAAGTCAACATTTCTAAATACCCAAACCATGAGTATTGCTCCCATAAAAGTCACAAGGCAAGACTCTACACCTTTCAACTACCACAGACTCACCCACGGAGTAGAACACGAATAGGCATGTCAAGCAATTCACAATGTAAATTAACACCATTAGCAAATGAGGAAGTACATATGAAAATGTGGAGCCAGGATCAATAATACAGAGCCTGCAATCACAAACCAAAAGATTACCTTTTGCAGCATCTAATGTCTCCGCTTCAGACCGCCCGGGAAAGCGTAACATGGGCCCTATCACTTGTCCCTGCCCGTTTTCCCCTACCCATGTTGTGCTGTAGTGGCTCCAGTTTGCCCGTTACCCCCCCCCCGGCCGTTTGGTGACCCCCATTACCAGCGGCCCACCCGCTTCTCCATAATAACGGCCTCTACCATGACCACCCTACCTCTAGCTATTGGGGGTCTATAACTCTGTTTGGACAATTCCTCTACTATGTCCATTCTCCCCACATCCATAAACTCTCTGGATTCAGCATAGGTCCTCTTCTCCTCTCAGAGAGTGTTACCGTCTAATGGACCCCAACTACCGTCCCTACATTGAAGACTGGAATTGGTCGAACTGGTACCTCCTGAAACCCTGTCCTCTCGAGAAGAACCTTAAACCACCTCCCTTTTTAAACTTTTTGATGTCGATTCATGGGAAGTCATCTGGCTCACTCCTTCTACCTCTATCACGAAGCCTAAAACCACTTCTGCAAGGATTTTGCGAGCCACTACCTGTCATGCTAAATCCCCGCAATTCTGAACCTTAACCCCTCACAAAACTTGAACCCGCTCTTTGTGGACTGAAACCTAGTTGGGTGGCATATCCTGGATAATGCGCGAAACTTATCGCTCATATGCAGTAACACCACATCCTACCTTGCTAAGGATCAAGAACTCATCTCTTTTCCTATCTCTCAAAGTCCGGGATATACTTCTCCATAACCAATCTGAGAATGATGCCCAGTCTTAGGTGGTGCCTCTGTTGGGGGGGGGTTGACCTCAAAATGTGGACCGCCACCACATTTTGGCGTTCCCTTGAAACTGATAAGTCAACAACTCGACCCAAACCGTCCTACTATACCCATTTTGTGTGTGCTCAATTACAGTCAACCATAAATCATAGGCATCCTCAGATTCAGCACCCTTGAACTGGAGGTTTCATTCAAGACTTACTGAAAGTTCCTGCTGATCATTTGGTCATTATAGGCCCTGTGGGTCCGACG
>JAKWJA010002236.1:0-124180 GCA_027704765.1 Solanum habrochaites | reverse complement strand
TTGTCCCCTCCCATGTTGTGATGTAGTGGCTCCCGTTGCCCGTTACCCACCCCATTTTTGGTGACACCACTACCTCGCCACCGTCGTTCTCCAGAAACGGCCTCTACCATGTACCACTCTACTCTAGCTAATGGGCGCTTACTCTGTTTTGGACAATTCCTCCTAATATGTCCCGTCTCCCCCATCCATAAAAACTCTCTAGTATTCACGATTGGTCTCCAGGAAATGTTGACCGGTCTGAGGTGGACCCCCAATCTACAGTCTGTAGTGAAGACTGAAATGGGTCTGGGTCAGGGCGTAAAAAGGAAACCGAGTTAACCTCCGGAACCCTGTCCTCTATAGTAAGAACCATTAAACTCCACCCCCTTTTCGACCTCTTTGATGTCGTGCCCCACGTGGTGATTCATCTGGCTCACTCCTTCCACCTCTACCACGAATCTACCCACTTCTTGGAGAATTTTGCCGGTATCCGCTACCTGTAAGGCTAAATTCGCAATTCTGATCTCACCCCTTCCACAAACGCGAATCCGCTGCTTGTGGACGAAACATAGTTTGGGGTGGCCATATCTTGATAGTGCACGAAACTAGCCTCATCTGCATGACCGACATCCTACCTTGCTCTAGGCTCAAGAACTCGTCGCCTTTTCCTATCTCCAGGTCCGGGGATATCTTTCCTCCATAAACAAGCTAAGCATGGGCCCAAGTCCATAGGTGGTTCCTCTGTTGGTTGGACACTCACATGTTACCGCCACCACCATTTTGGCGTTTTCCTGAAACTGTAACTCACGAACTCAACACCAAACCGTTCTACTATCACCCATCTTGTGTATGAAGCTCATGACAGTCAACCAAAAATCGTAGCATCCTCAGATTCCGCCCTTGAAGACTGTAGTTCAATTTCAAGAACTTACTAAAAATTCATGCTGATCATTTGTCATTATAGGCCCAGTAGTCAATCTCGGAAACGTGCCATGTCCCATGAGCATCCATACGCGGGGCCATAGTGGCTGCATGTCGTACCTCTGAAACCGAGGTGTTGGTGCAGAAAACCGTTGGGTGCCTGACCCGTGATCAACAACCCACTAGATAACGATCACCTGATTGATCATCTCTGGGGTAGGTTGGGGGTGCATTTCCCCTGCGGTTCTGTACTTGTTCTTCTCCCCATCCTCCCCTTCTCTACTACCTCCTCAGTCGGGTGGAGGATGCACCGCCCTAGCACGCAGATGGGCTAGGTGCTCGTCCTCTCCCTCTGAGGACGCCTCCCACGACCTCTACCGCGGCCAATCTTGCCACTTGTTTGCACTCCGGAGCTACAGCCCCAGTGTGCTGTTTCAGATGCATCTTGTCTGCTATGTTGGTGGTTGGCGTAGTCGTTGCTCTAGTTCCTAACCATCTGCGAAATAGAGGTAAGATGGTCAATACCAATTGTATCACCTAGATCCCAATTTGATCCAATAATATGCACTAAAAAGAAAGAAAGAATTGGAATTTTCCTGAAGTCTTATAGCCTCTCAAGTAAAAGTAAAGGAGTCCCCCTACCGTTCTTTAAGACCCTACTAACCTTTTCTTGTGTGATGAGACCAACGATACCTAATTCTCTGCTACCAATGTCACGACCCAAATCGAGGCCGCGCTGGCACCCACATTTACCCTCCTAGGTGAGCGAACCAACAATCTGAACCTTATCATTTCAATTTTAATAACAACATAAGCAATGCGGAAGACTTAAACTCATAAATAAAAGACAATTCATAAACTTCTTAAAATTCAACTCTATTAATTCCCCAAATCTGGCATGTCATCACCACAAGAACATCTATGATTCAATTTACTAAACTAGATTATTCTAAGAAGCTAAAATAGAAAAATAAAAGCTAGTCTATGTCGAAACTTCAAGGCATCAAGACATGAGGTAAGGAGATCCAGTCCCAGCGAGAAGCATGAGCTCACCCTGAAGATCCGGTGTGACGAATACTGGCTTGGAACTCCTGTTGAGGTCGAAAATGACGGGCACGTTTGCTGCACTCCACAAATACCAAAAGGAAAAATAAAGTAGGGGGTCAGTACAACCACAAGTTACTGAGTAGGTATCATCCGCCACTCAAATAGAAAACTAGTATATCTCAAGTAACAGCAATAAAATCAACTACTATTCTTAACATGTGATCAGCAACAGTACAAACATCATTTATAATATCACCGTCATCTCTATTAGGAATCAAGCCTCCATGCCATCTTATTTGGGATAGCATGTTCTTTGATTGAGTATAATTATAAGCTTTCAGATTCATTATCTTTATTCCTCTTGTGTCCGGTAACGTGAACACTCCGATCCCCTACTACTAGTGTCGGAACGTGACACTCCGATCCCAAACTAATTCAATGTGTCGTTACTGTGACACTCCGATCCCTACATCTACGTGTCGGTCGTGACCCCGTCCCACTAATTCTATGTGGTCGGTAAGTGACACGCCTATCCCCTACATCTACGTGCGGTTCGTGACACCACGTCCCCTAATTCTATGTGTCGGTACGTGACACTCCGATCCCCTACAGCTACGTGTCGGTTCGTGCCTCGTTCCCACTAATTCTATGTGTCAGTACGTGACACTCCGCTCCCGACCTACCTCGACGGGTCGGTTCGTGACACCCGTCCCACTAATTTCTATGTGTCGGTACGTGACACGTCCGACCCCTAATCTCATTCGATTAATTCTCAAGCCGTCTTTTTTCCAAGGCGTCATCAGCTCATCACTTTAGTTCATCAAGCCTTCTTTTATACCAGGCATATCATTAACAAGAGATTAGTTTATATCAGATTTGGATCAATAGCTTTCATCATGCGTGTTCATCACAATCATATATATTAGTTAAAATCACATCATGCATACACACAATTAAGCATAAAGACGACTCTATAATACACCGCAACACATATCATCGCGATTAGATTGACTACGAAATATGTAAAAGACCATAACCATTACTTCAACGAAGAATTTCGATCAACAAGCTATCCTCCCAAAGCTTCGTTCTCCCTTGATCAATTCTCTCTTCTCTTGCTGTTCTTTCTATTTTCTTTAGTCAAACCCTCTTTCTTTTACCTAATTCTGTATAATTAAGAATCAAAGATGGCAATACTAACCCACTAATGAACTAACGGGTTTTTTTTATTTTACCTCTTTTAACCCCGCAATTAATTAGACTTAATGAACAATTAACCCTCTACGACTTATATTAAAGCAGGATAGTCAAAACGCCCTTAACCGTGAAGAATCCGACCCGAAATGGGAATTGCGTAGCCCGTGACGGGCCGTCGCGCCTGCGACGGTCCCGTCTGCTTCCCGTCACAGTCCCAGAGACTTGTTTTGGAGTGGATGGCCTGTGACGGCCTCGAGCCGCGACGGTCCTCCTGCCATTCCGTCACGACGGTTTCATAGAGTCAATTTTCAGTACCGCAATTCAGATTTTCTAAGTGTTTTGCGAAACGACACCCTCCACGACGTCCGTCGTGCCCGGTGATGTCCGTCGTGGCCCTCCGTCACCCTCTGCCATTTTTTTCCGAATAAATATGTTGCCTCAAACGACTAACAGGTCGTTCAGTATTACTTCTTTTTTCTTTATCGTCCTTGTCGTCGTTATTGTTGTCATCTGCATTCATCATTTTATGAAACTTTTTTCTCTTTTTGAATATATTTAATAAATTATTTTGTTTTGATTTTAAATTTTAAAGTCATTGAAAATATCTACTGAAAATAAAGTAATTGTTACAGTAATTGTTGCAACATGTGGTTATTATGTTGCAACAAATATCTTATATGTTATAACAAATGGCTTATATGTTGCAACTGATGTCTTACATTTTGTAACAGATACTTTATATATTACAACCGTTTTGTTACAACATATAAAACATATAATGCAACATATGATCATTCTGTTGCAATAAATAAGTCAACTGTTATAACATACGACTATTTTATTGCTATAGATAAATTAATTGTTACGAAGATAAGTCATATATTGCAACAGATAATGTATTTTACACAAATAAGTTATTTGTTGTAACATATAAATCATTTGTTGCAACAAATAACTGATCCAACATGAGTCATATGTTGCAAAAAAAAATATATACTCATTTGTTGAATAAGTTGCAACATTTTTTGGAAGCTCCAAAAATGGTAGGTTTTTCTTTTCTTTTTTTGAGTTCCCATTTTTTAAGTTAAAATTGGTGTTCGCAACAAATATTTGAAAGCGCTGAAAATCAAATACAAGCAAAATAAATTTTAAAAAATGTTATTTTATTGATGAATCTTTGTGAGTATAATTCTGTTGTTCTCTTGATTATTCTCTCCTAAGTTTCTCCGTGATTCGAGGGCATTCAGTAGTGTATTTCTCGAATGTAAGATGATAGAAACCTCCTTGAGATGAATTTGATCTCCGGAAACTTCTAAAAGCACTTCATCGTTGCAAGTTGATCTCCGGGAAGAACTTCGTTGATCACTCCTTCAAAGAGCTATGTAGTTGATGTTGTAGCTTATGTAGACCTCCTTGAGATATATTTGATCTTTCGTTGCAAGTCGATTTCCGGAATAAACTTTGTTGATCACTCCTTCGAAGAGTTATGTAGTTGATGTTGTAGCTTTCTCCAATTATAGAATGCTCGTTGAAGAGTTTTTCTTGGTCCTCTTAGAATTTCATGTATATCCCCTATTTATAGTTGTAGGGGGTGGACAAGGTTTCTTATGATTGGTCAAATAATATCATTTTGACACTTGGCGAATTGTGATTGCAATCTTGCATTTGACTGAGACTATCACCTCATTTAGATACTTGGCGTCACCTTGTTAGTCTTGGATGTCTAGTCACTGTGACACGTGGCATGAGTTTGGGTTTCAAGGTGAAATAAACCTTGAACTTGAATTTAATTAAAATGGGCTTATTTATTTATAAAGCCCAAATTAATCATTCAACCCAAATAAACTCTTGAAACATTGAATTTAACTTCAAATGGGGCTTATTTATGTAAAAATGCACATGACATACTGTAAACTGATAAATTACATTCTCAATCTCCTATAAATCATATTTAACCAAAAATCCCCTTAATCATTTAAGAATTCCGGATACTTTATAAATAATAAATGATACTTAAATATAAAGACCGAATATTTTTTTTTTACCTTATAACTGTTTATAAACTAAAATCAAGGGTAACTGATTTCCCTTTCACTTGATTTAAGTTAATCTTGTAACTAATTATCACTCCCCAGGGAATTTGGCAATCAACTCCATAAAAAAATAAAATAGCAACAATAATAGTAACCATTTGAAGGGGATATATTAATATACGTATTTTTTCTGGATATATATAACGATGCCCTTGATGTCTTTGTAGCCGAAGCTCTCTTCCTGAGAATGATATATGTAAAACTAATTTAAGTATCACAAATTTAAATTCTGAATTGAGTATCTTTTTATTTGTTGACATGATTTAATTATCAACGAACATATTAAATTTAATTATTTCATTTATTTATAGATTCAAATAGTACTTTTTGTAATTACACGTGATAGAGATTCCTTGTTTCTTTTGTACGTATATTTCGTATATATTAAGGTAGCAATAATAGTAATAGTTGTAAATAAAAATTTAAGTATCTAATTGAAATTGTGAAGTTGAGTATCTTTTCATGTGTTGGACATGAAAATTTAAATGTATCAAGAAATATATTTTAAATTTAATATTTCATTTACATATATATAGTTTCAATTAGTATTTTGTAAGTAATCATGTTAACCCTGTTGTGTTTATATGTCGCCGTATAAAGATGAATTTATTAAGTATCTTTTAATCTTATCATTATTTTTTGACCAATATATTTTTAGTATGTTTCAATTAATTCTATTAATTCTATTTTTTGGTGATCGTGATAGAATCATTCTTTTGTTTTATTTATACTTATATTTTCGTATATATATTACCAGGTAATCAATAATTATATATGTGTAGCATACTGTCATACTCTGATTATTTAGCTATCATATTTAGTATGAAATATTGATTAATAGAATAAAAATTTAAGTATCTTAATTTAAATTGTTGAATTGAGTTCTTTTTAGTGTTTGGACATGAAATTTAATGTATAACATTTAATTAGTATCACATTTGGGACTAAAACAAAAGTAGATTTTTGTATTTAATACATCAGTAAGGGGATTACTAAATTAATTAAATTAAAGTGTGTATTGTTATAATTTATATCTCCTTTTATATTATAAATCCTTAATCAGTTCAACCCGAAATAAACATGAATTAGTTTTTTTTAGGAAAAATGAGAATTCAAGCAAGACAACTTTAAGAAACATATAATCAAAATAACATTAATTTTATTTTTTTTTAGTGGAAAATGACAAAATAGCAATATGTTTACATTAATGTTACTTATTTTATTAAATTGTGTAATTTCAATGTTTAGTGTATAATACGTATTATTCATTTAATATATAATGGAAACTCATTTACTTGGACCAAACATGGTCCAATAACATTTAATAAAAAAATGAAATTAATTAACATTTTCGTGTACAGTTTCCAAGAAGGGTGAAAATTAAAACCACTTCAAAATGTTTCAGCCAATTTTTCAAGTTCCTTGCAAATTTTTCCAATTCTTCATCAAGCCTTGATTATCAGGATTCAAAGCAGCATTTTCGAGTTAGGATCATTATTAAGCAGATTTCGTGGTGCAAGTTAATTCATACTTTCGGTTTTGAATTTTTTTTTTTTTTATGGTTTTTTGTTACAGTTCTGATTTTTGCTATATCAAGGATTGTATGACAAATTATGTATGTATGTTTTTTGTTTTCGTATCATATCTCATCATCCATGTATGATTGTTTATTTTTTTGTATATTTTTTTGTAATTTTCCTTTCAATGTTTTTTTTTTAAGATTAGGTAGATTATCGAAAATTTCAAATCATATATAGAAGTCATTATTGTTTGATGTTCAATATGCATTGGTTAAAAAGAATTTTTTTTTCTTTAGCATTTTTGGATTTTGGAAAAAAAAATAGGTTAAGTCTAATGTCAATGTAGCCTGATTCAGTCAGAATTACTAGAGGTTAAATAACACATTCAAACATGTTCTGGAATTCGTGCGATTTGATTTGGTGCATTACTCTCAAGGATGATCGCAATGTATGATCTGGCGCGAGAATGGCACAAGAGTATACAAATGGCCAATCTGATAGCTCTTAAAAAAAGTGAAATTGGTCGTGCTATAAACCCCATGTTGATCACAAAATTATCGAAGTATGAAGTATTACATCAGTCATGAACTATGAAGAGGCTATTAACTTATTAACGAAACTATTTTTAATGATCGTCTATAGTTTGAATTTTTGTGATTTGAAATTTGCATATGTCTTTTCAGATTGGTTTTTTGAGTGGTATCCCTACATGTGATGTGATATATATCCCAAAGCAAGGTACAAAAAATGTAAAAAAAAAAAATCTCCTAAGGCAAGACGACTTGTTATTACTCGACCATAAAGATAATCTTATCGTGAAAAATATCAACTACCCAGTAAAGGCAAGAGGTTACGAATGCCCGCTCGTTTATGCATATCTCTACGGAAGGCATATACGGCCCACCTGTCACCAGAAATTTATCCAATACAACTGTGCATGTAATAGATACATGTACCTCTAAAGACTCAGGTGCTAAAAGCAATCAAAAGCAAAGGCTATAGATTAAAGTCTACTCTGGTGTGCCATTATTATGCAGAAAATAATGTGATCTTTGTAAATGTTTAAAATATCAGTATATTTATGTCAGAAGCTGGCTATACTCGGTATAATCATCTTCAAACACATATTCCTATGATTCATATGTTACCATGAACCTGCCCCTATACTTTGTTCTTTGTGTTTGAAATTGCAAAGTGCTCTTTCAGATTGGAAGCTTATTTTTTTTAATTACAAAAACAAATTATCCCTAACGTGCCTATGATACATTGTGGATATATTAAAACATGTTCTATCTTGTTATCAGTTTTGCAAACTATGCAAATACATTTTCTGTGTGAGTCTCGTAAAAAGTAAAAAGTTTACAACACTAGTACTATACTCTTGCCTTCTTTGCACCCCCGTTGTACGTTCTGTAAGTTCCTCATTAGAAATTTGTTAGTCGGAAACAAAAAGTATTCTCGTAAAAAAGTTGTCACAAAAATGTGCATGTATCAATAACTAAAAATAACCAAAAAACACTAATATTGGGTCTGCTACAAATTACCTTATACGTAAAACTCTCTAAATTTGCTTGTCATATTAATAAACGGATACATCATTTATCCTTTATAGAATTCCAATTACTGTAATTTCCTCACTGGTATTTTAGTAGCCATGATATTTGCCCATATTTGTTGTATACAATATATTAAATTGTTGAATCATGTATTATTTCTTTTTCAGTGTCTTTATGTATTCATTTTCGATGACTATCCGTATCCTTTACATTTTATTTCTGTTTATTTAATTCATTTTATTTTTATTTCATCAAATATTCACGATTCTAATGAACATTTCATCTCTTTGTATACCATGTAGTTTTTCTTATTCTATTCTTGTTAACGCTACTTAATAGATTTATATATCCAGTAAATCTTTTAAGCTATGTATTCCATTTTATTGTTTAAACATGTTGCAGCAAATGATTTTAATGTCAAATATAAACCAAAAAAAGCTCCCATATTCATTGTTTCTTTAAATCATGACTAAAAGCTGACTTGGTGAAGTATTGTCAAATGGACATGTATTCATGTTAGTCCTGTGAAAGCACCTGTTTTGGTAATTTGTATGCAAATGCACAAGGTCGTGCTCGCGGTCCAAATACAATGGTGTTTGCATGACTTTAGAACTCACTTGTACTTCTCTCACAAGCAATTTAGTATAGCTTGTAAATGGATCTACTTTGCGTTTCACTTTTGATAAATTTTGCTTTGATAGTGGAATAAAATTGTGTCAAACGGAAGAAAATGAGTTCCTCTTTGATGAGTTCAGCAATACCATAGGTTCATTGGAAAAATATTTTGAGGGTGTTTAAGGTTGATCAGGAAATTGATATAATGAGGAGTTTTCAAACAGTCGAAAATGTGTGGGGGGACAGAACCGACAGATAGGGCCTGAAGTTTGCCATTTTTATAACTTTATTTCCATACAGTGATTTTTTCGGTGAAATAGCCTACCAACAAATTCCTATATTATATTTCGGATCAATTGTTGAAGGGAAGGCTACCAGTCAGTTTCCATGGGGTGAAAAGCTTTCTCTATTTTGCTGATGAATGATCTTGACAAGGAGTTGATAGTGAAAAACAATTTTACATACTCGGGAATGCCTATTGTACTTCCAAGTATGGTTGTTTGAGTGCAGTTACGAAGTCTTGATTTCCATTCGCTCAAAAGTTGATGACCATATCCGAGGCTTCTAAACTGAAGCCGCCAAATGAAGTCGTAGATACACGAACTTTATGAACACCATATTTGTTTAGTGTGGGTTAATAGCAAGTACTTAACTGACATATCTACTATAATCACCAAGTTGGATGTTTTCTTATTGTTGTTATATATAATAGTAAACAACTGTTTGGAATTCAGATTACATTCAGGCACAAACAGTAATCTCACTACTTAGCTTACACTAATCCAAGGGTAACTTGCTGTACATTGCAACTGCCACCGAAGGGGTATAGAAAAATCAAGCTCCACCTCAGTAATTTCGATTCGTCAGATATGACATAATTGATAGGACTGATGATCCACGATAGGAAGCTGGTGACAGAAAAGTTTTGACGATGATTTTCAGCACCCTCCGCCAACAAGCAGTAAAGTTCAAAAGAAAGGAACAGGTGATTCTCACGTCCCTGTTAAGAAAAATGACAAAGAAGCTGGTGAATGGTGTGTTCCCAACAGGTTTGCAAAAAATTTGGAACCACTCGAATTGCTGTTAAACAGCCGTTAAAAGAATTGTTCAGTAGCCAAAAGTACTAAGAAACTTAAGGATATTTTTAAAAGCCAAACTGAATTTCTCATGCATATCTAACAAATACAACTTCGAGTGATTATGAAATTGTCAGAGACACAGCAGATTCGTGAGTGGAAGGCTTGTTGAAAGAGCTGTCAGATTTTCAGAAAAGAAGTTTTTACACTATGTACATCCTTCATATTTATACACTTATTAGAATTTTAAATTTTTAATAAGGCTACATCATTGGCGATGTGCAAAAAATATTGGAACGCTCTAATTGTTGATTACAAACGCGATGAAGTGAAAATGAATGTTGGATCCAAAAGGACTAAAGAAACTTAAGGTTATTTTTAAAGCAAACTGGAAGGTCTCCATGCATATCTAACAAATACCACACTTCGAGTGATTCGATATTTCAGAGAACAGCAGATCTGAGGTGGAACCTCTAGTTGACAAGAGCTGTCAGATTTCAGAAAAGAAGTAGTTCCAATCAATAACGTACATCCTATAGTTATACCACTTTTAGAATTTTAAATGTTTTAACTAAGCCTACATCATTATGTTGATGTTGCACAAAATTTGGAAACCACTATTTGCTGATTATCAAACAACCGATGGAAAAGAATGTTTGTATCCCAGGTACTAAAGAAACTGAGGTTATTTTAAAGCAAACTGATTGTCTACAGCATATTAAGACCATACATAACTTCGAGTGATTATATATCTTAAACAGAACCAGAATATCTGACGTGGAAGGCTGGTTTGAAAGAGCTGGTCAGAATTCAGAAAAGAAGTATTCTACAATAGTCATCTATCCTTCATAGTTTTTTTTTTTGTTTTTTGTTGTTGTATACACTTATTAGAATTTTACATTTTAATAAGCTACAATCATTATGTCATTTTTAGGTTAAACAAGAGTGTGTTGAAATTCACAATTTGATCAACTACACCTTCAAGCCTGTTCTGACAAGCCCTTAATTCAACACGGAATGAGCGGAGGTTTGTTAAAAACAGTAAAATGATGTAACGTATTGTCAAAATTATATTTTTTGTTAATGATTTACGTTGTAATCTAACACAGGCCGGCTTCTGATGATCATCATTTTCCCCCATCCAAAATTCAAACGATGAAGATGGGGTATAATCACCACTCCACCATACACTTCCCAATAAAGAAATCTCCACAAAAATCACATTCTGGTAGTTTTCAGTGTGACAAATGGCAATCTGGAAATCAAGGTAATTGTAGTTTTTTTTATTAATTTAAGGCTGTATAGACGATCCCATTTTGGTGTTTTTTTACGAAAATTTTGAATCATTCACTTTATGAAGTTTTAACTTTTAATATTTGATTACTTTTATTAGGAATTTTTTTTTTTACAAGACACTCAAGGCTTCAAATGACAGAAATCACAAATGTTGTGCCCCAATGTAAGTCAAGAGTGTGGTATCATTTTTAAACAATACTAATGTACAGATATCATTCATAACCATCCTATATTTTATATAATTACGACTCCCCTGTATCATGCATCTTAACCTAACTCGTTTATGCTTTACATGTATTATAGAAAAACAAAATTTTTTATCAATAACTGTTATCATTTAACAACTTTAAGGACTATTCATTATTGCTATCATTAACTTTTTTTCATGTTCTTGTTATTTGTTTATTTTTTTAAAACAATCAACAACATCCAGAATGGAATATATCTCAAATTCCGAGATCATGAGGTAAGTCAAGTATTTTAGCCACTTTTTCTGTTTTTTGTCCGTACATCCTAATGTGTGATTACAATAGACAAATTAGCCTTAACTTTCAGTCTCAATAAATGTTCATTATCATATCAACATTCATTTATAACTTTCATTTTCATCAAGGTTTATTTGTATCAACTACCCTGTTCGAAATCGATTGAAGTGGATTAATGAAATTAGTCTCCAATACCTCGATCCTAGAGTAAGGTTTATTTAATTTTAATAAGTATATTTATTATATCATTTTATCTGACTTAGGTCATACTTTTAGGTTTGTTAGTTTTACACGAATTATAGGTAAATCACCCAAGCTTTTGTATTTGTTTACAATATACACCCCCCTCTCCCCCCCCCCCCCCCAAAAAAAAAAAAAGTTCTTGGGTATCTGAAAATTCACATGAGGTCGATGTTGAAACAATGCCATGTCCAGTCCCTATCCGGGTTTTGGATCCATGACATGTAGAACAACTGATTCACAGTTTGAAATTGGACATCAATTCAATGCCTAGTCCAATCTTAAATAGTAGCAAATCCCCCCCCCCCAGCTCTCACCACAGTTCACGTGATACAAAGGACCACAAGTACACAACGTGAAAACGACAGCTGCTTCCAACCAATTTCAGTATATCTATTCCAACAAGGCAGATCGAAGCAGCTGTCGATGTCATTTGGGTACAGAACGGTTAAAATTGATACATAGAAATGCATCTAATCTCAGCACTATACGAACAATTTGGACCTGCCATTACCATACGCGTAGACTGAGACATCCGAGGTCTTATAATACATCCTCCGTATCTGACCAATTTGGATCATCTGCTTTTAATGCACGGTTAATCCATTTTTTTGAATTACTTTTTTGTATAATGTATTCTATTTTCTATTATCTTGTGCTACTGTTAGGTGTGTATATTAATTTATTATTTGTTGAACCTATTCATGGTTAGTACTATCAAGTCAGCCCCCACTACATCTTTTTAATTAGAAACATCTCCCAGATACACATAACCCCCGTTCCGTGGAACTGCAGCTTTTATATTTGATTCTGATCTCTACGATTAGATATAAGAGTTGTGGAATGTGTTTCGTTCATCAGATCCGAGATGGTATTACTTTATGCAAAATCAATGACGGAATCAAAAAAGTACTGTCATATGGTGACTAACTTAGCAAGGATTATTTTTAAACAAAACATAATCTATTTAAATTTTTATATCCGGTTAAATATTAGTTCGTGTTTCAACAACAGTTATTGTTTGGTGCAGCTTATATATAGGTTTTATTGGGTTTTTTTGTATTTAAATGTTGATAGTAATTACTTTTTTAATGAATGGTATTCTATTTTCTATGTTTATTCTGTTTTTAAGAAGCATGATCAAGACCATTACAAGAAGAATCTAGCTGAAATTTCTGTGGCCATTAACCTTAGCGTTATCCTAATAGACAATAAGAATTGGTTCTATAATCTGTATTTCAAAGGACAGTTATTGAACAATTCGGTAAGAGTTGTTTAGCATTTATCATTACTAAGCATGATTGATTAGTAGTTATAGTATTTATATATTTGTCTTTAAATTTTTCAGCATGTTGATGTGATTTTATATTATCTACGGAAAAAAGCCAAGTATGATGTTGGAGGCAGCTATAAATACACAATTGTAGATTGTGTATTTAGTTCAAAGATCTCTGCTATTTGGAAAAAATATTTGGATTTAGATAGCGATGTTGGTTGTGCTGATAAAGAGCATGTCATTGGTGAATACATTAGAGGGTACAAAATGCATGTTGCTACACCTTGGCATACGATTGATTATGTTTTTTGTCCTGTCCACGTTAAGGAGAAATTCCGTTGGGTGTTTTGGATTATATCTTGAATGATAAGTGTATCAACGTTCGTATGACTTTAGGGGCACAGTCACTCATGCAAGTTATCAAGCACAAGACGAGATAGTTAAACTGTCTCAGTTGATCACTTTTGAAGTTAACGTCATGCCTATACAAACCATAAGGAATTGGATGGTATCGCACGCCCAACAAGATATGAGTTCTCTTTATTATATTCATAGATAATTTCCTCAACATTCCGCGTGGTCCTGTAAGGGGTTTTGTGTTTCTTTTGATTTTACTATCATCAATCATCAATATTATATTTGTGTACTAACTTTAATTTCTTTAATCATAGGGATTGTGGTACGTTTATATGCTAGCTTTTGCCGAATACCTATCATATGCCAGGTATGCCAGCGAATATTTTGGATGCATTCGTATTGTACGGTCAAGATCGCTACCTCCGCTTTGAAATTACTTGCCAACAGTAAAAGAATGTATGGTCATGAGTAATAGTGACAATGAAGCACCTCTATGATATAAACCCCGATCATGTAAGCAATGGAGTATATGGAGACAATTCAAATGATTGAGTTGTCTCCATTTTTTGATGCTTTCCGCCGTCTTATACATTAGTTTTTTGTATTGCTCATAAACGAATTTTAAAGGTTCCAGTTCTTGTGTTTATATTAAATGTATAAAAATCTTTGAAGTTCTGGTTTCTTCAAGAGTTTTGGGTTATTATTAAAAAGTTTCAGTCCTTGTGCAGTTTCTCTACATGTTTGTTCTCCAGTTAATGATCTTTGCTACATATAAAATCTATTTCTCTTTGTTTGTTCCAGTTTAATGATAGTTGCTTACATATTTTTATTTTTCTTATCCACAAAGACAATATGAGCTTTGTTCGTAAGTGAGGGGAAAAACCACGTTTTATTTGTGTGGTCAAGCTTAGTATTGCACGTGGGGTACCAAAACTCATTTTTTGAAGTTAACACTGCAATAGCATATGAAGTCTACACCAACATACATTTCCTTGGTGACTCTATCAAGTGCACACATACAATTTAAGATAGAACAAATATAAATGTAGATTGATAATCATTGATCGAATACATTGTCGTTATAAAAGGTATACCAAAACAATTAATCCTCCACAACAATGTATTGCATTCATATGTTTCAAATGGCTGTAAGAACTTGATTTAGATTATTAATCTCTAAATCATTACTAATACTAACAACATAAAAAAGATAGCAATACGTATGCGAATATGAATACTTTTAGGAGAAAACGAATACCAAAAAAAAAAATTGTATGCATAAAATGTTACAATCACAATTTCTAATTCACAGTTAGAAATATCATTAAACTTGAATACAAGTAGACTGCACTATTGGTTTTGGTTTGTGTCGGCATACAATTTCCGTATACATTCTAGATAGGGCAAGATACATAGCTAGATATTACAAAACATAAACTGTTACACTTCTCAAAAGATATGAATAACCTGGATCCACTCATGTCGATAGCAACGAGAGAAAAAATTGTAATGCCATTAAAAATGTTTACAAAACATAATTTTATTAAATTATAAATACAAATTCAACTAGAATACAAGTAACTGCAAAGGTGTGTTTTGTGACACATCAAGTTTCACACTCAAACTTTAGATAGGTCAATATATATATAATTGAAAACATGGATCTGAATGAACACTTCTCGAAAGAAAATGTTACAAAATCTTTGCCGAATTATAGAAGAAGAATCCCCACAATGTAGGCACATTTCAAATGATGTAAGCATTGGTATTAAATGGTAGATACAATTAGTTTTGAAATACAAGAATAGTAATTTTGAGAGAAGACGTATAGCGATACATTTCAAAATACACCCCATGCACAAAGAATTTCATGTTATTTTATTAACCAGAAGGCTTAGAAATTCTGGAAGCAACCTAACTCTAAAATATTTAAAAAATGAAACTTCATTAACTAATCCAATACGCTGTCCATTCCTACATGAACGCCTATTGTGCCCTTTAACACCCAAACGTACTGCCATAATTCTTTCTCTTCTTACCATATGCTCGCTATAACGGTCTTGCACGAATCTTTGTGGATTGTTCGCCGTCCAGGTAAGCTTTTTGTGACTTTTGGAGGCTGCCAACTATCTGATACCTTATCTCCCAAGGTACAATTCCACTCGTTTGAGTCATGATAAGCACCGCGGAATTGGAATGCTAATAATGTATTCATGACAAGTTACTTTGTCTCTGTACAGTCGAACAATGATGACCAACATTAAAATGTTTCTTCTTTAACATGGCGCCCGCGTCGAACATGGTATTTCATCTATTGAAACCTCTTGCAATTACAATTTTTATTTTTCCAACCAACAAGGTATGTTCTCCTTCGTGATTAACCACTACACATAGTTATTTGATGTTACACCCTACAAATAAATAAACTACTATGTTCTATAATTTGATGAACTGATAAGTCGTTAACACTCATACCTTCATACGTATGATGCTTCTTCATTATGCACCTAATGCATCTCTTGTGGTCTAAACCCACAAAGTGTTGGGTGAAAGTTATGTGAGCAGACGTATGATGTTTCAAATTCTTCTTCAAACTTTAAGGTCTCTAATTTCCTCAAGAAGCGTATGCCGGTACTTCTCATTTGCTTCAATAGACCCGCATTATAAACAGCCAGCTATGTTGATGTCTAATCATTCGCAATCAACTGTTGCATATCCCTAGCCCATTTTTTCATCACCCGCTCGGATTCAATGTAAATTTTTTACAAACGAACATCACTTTTTCAACCTTTTCCATCAGTCCATCAAATTCAGATGTTTGTATGTCATTTGGCTCCCAGAAAATACTTCGACAGACTATGTGCCGACTTTTTGATAGTGTTTTCACATTTTTTTCACCAACATATAGTCACTTTAACTCATACCAACAGATTGTTGAGTAAAAATTTTCTTTCACTCCAATTGTTTTGTATTTATTACTTCTACCGTTTCATATTTATTTCAACGCTCGGCAAGTGAAACTTTTCAACATTCACTTGATACAATTAACCAGTAGAGTCCATATTAAAACTATGTGTCCGGCATAGCAATATGACACCAATATTTACTATACAACAACAAAAAATTGACACGTGTACATTCAAAATTCGCATAATACTTACTCTACTCGATTTTGACCTTGGTTTTTACATTAAATTTCCGAACACTTATAATTTATTTTATGGTCTTACTAGTGTAAATTTATGTATTTTGTAAGTTATCATTTATTTACACCTACAATCGTATGTTCAATTCCTGTGAAGAAAATTGATAGCTATTACTCGGGGTGTGGCGTAACAAGCAAATCTAAATTATATTAAATTAATAGACTAGTACAACTACAAAGAATGTTCACAGTTTGTTGTTTTATTAAATTAAAGTAATTATGTTGATCTATACCCGCTCAGATCTTTCTCTCCACTCTAATTGTGAAATGATAGAACTATAAAATCTCAGGCTTTTGCTATAATAATTTATTACGCGACTTTTATCCTCTCTTAATATTTGTGTTATTTACTAAGATTGATAATATAATTAGAATTAGTTTAATGTCTTACAACTTCTGTGTTAGATTTTTATGTTTATGAGAAATATACCACACAAAATTTCAATATCGCAGCTATCCAAACAAACTTCAATCTCATTTCAAATTTTCACCGCTCATGATTCCTATTCGCATTCGTCCTCGTCTACGCCTCTTCTATACTCTTCTGTCCTCTGGCCGCTCCTTCCAGTCTGTTGCATTTGTTGGCCGTACTCCTCTCGCATGTCGGCGCCTCGTTTTGTCCGAGAAACCTCTCACCGAAGTCGCCTTTTGGCCCCTCTTTGGTGTGGTCTCTCTACCAGCTCGTTAGTGTCTCTTATACCTTGTCCGAAAATTGGATCATGTGTGCACTTCGGTGTCGACGCCGTCGCCTGCTCTACACTTAAATTGAAATCGAAATATAGCTTTTTAATTATTCTCTGTTGTCAGTGTGTGAATGTTGATTCTTAACAAGTAACATTTATCGTCCTGGTAGCTTAAACTGCTTACTTGGAATTGCTCTGTTGACGGTTACTGTTAGTTGTGAACGCGGTCGGCGCCATCTTACCTAGTAGATCCGCTAATCTGAACTTATATGGATGTTATCCGGGGCCGTGTGTCTCTGGTGTGTCTCGGGACCTGTGCCGTCTGTCTCATATCATTGGTGTAGCAGGGTGAGAGAACGTTCTGAGCCCATAGGAGGGAGAACGACGTGGGGCTGGTGTGCGGGGTGCGCATCCCAGTGGAGTCTCTCTGATGAGCCCGCAGTTCAGTGGCGTGGTGAGGAGTGATACGGACGTCAACCTATGAATAGACATTACCATGCATTTGTGGAAGAACACACTGGAGAAGAAAAGTTATCGTCTCTCTCGTTCCTCTATCTTAACTTCTTGTCTTCTTCTATTATTATACTATTCTGAGTTTTCTTGAGAATACGTTTCGGATCCATTACGAACTTGCTATTCCAAGGGTATTATGGAATATTTTTTATTTAAAATTCACATATTTTCTCATAATTTCATTATGTCAAATTTTATCCAAACTTGAGTTTGTGGCACATTAATCTATTTCTTCTGGAAGAATTATCTTTTAAGGAGGATCGAAAATAAGCATGTGTCTACATGGGCGGAAGCTACAATGCAAACCTCGAGAGACACGAGTAGTAAGACAACGAGAATATCACAAAGACACAAGTTTAAACGTGGTTTCGGTCAACGCCTATCGTCCCAAAGGAGATGAGCATCCACTAAAATATGGAGAGTAACACAATACAGAGAGACACCTCAACCAATTCACTCAGAAACACATGGTAGTTCACACAGTGATAGTATCAAAGCTTGTGACCCATATGACTTCTCCCCTAACCAAACTGTCAAAGTCCGTAAGACTACAATTGTGAATGTTTAATTAAGTTAGAAGACCCGCCGCTATTTATAGAGTCCTAAATTTTCCTACCAGAAACGATAAGTCACATTCAAAACTTTTTCCTTAAAGAAAACTTATTTATGGTGAAGAAATTTAGGACACATAACACTAACAAATCTCCCCCTTGCCGAATTTTCTGACACATAAATTTTGTTACCTTCTTTACTTAATCTTCAACAACGTGGCTTCTCCTACCAGACATCACTCTTTGAAAAATTTATGTCTCACACAGAAAACCTTCCGAAATAAATTTTCTGTTCTCCAATAAAACATTTTAATACTGTCAAAAAGGTTTGCGGCTAGAACTACAACGACTACCAAAAACAGTACAACCCCGCTCCCTGCATTTCAGATGAACCCGTATTTCTAACATTGTTCATGTCGTCTACTGTTCGATTAATTGTGAACCACTGAACCGATCATTCTCTCGTCATTGAATTGGCTCTGATACCACTGGTTAGGACGCGGAAATAAGCAGGTGTAAACACGTAAAGCTAGCAATGCAAATCCCTCTGGAAGACCCGAGTCAGAGAGACAACGAAAATATACCAAAAGACCAGCTTTATAACGGGTTCGGATTTCAATCGATTCGTCTCTTCTCACCACTTACGCCACAAAGGGATGAGGCATCCCACTTATTATCAGACTCTTGGTCCACTTGTGCCCTCGTTTCCACCTAGATCGCTCATCGGCCTACTCTCCCCCCCCACTTCCTAGCTGTTTCCTAGCTGTTCTCTCTGCCGAGCCTCCCCTACTCTGGCCTCGCGATCCTTTACAGGCTTCCTTGCATCGCACCCCATTAAGGCTCTCCCTCTCCTCAGAACATGGGAAAGGGGTTGAGGTCACAAGCAGGGGGGGGGGTGGGGGTGATACGTATCAAGTCTTTTGACCCATACTTCTCTCCTAAACCAAAACTCTCAAATTCCTTAAGACTACATTGTGAATGTTAATTAATTATAGGAACTTCCTCTATTTATAGATTCCTAAACTTTTTCCCTACAGAAATGATAGTCAATTCAAACGTTTTTCTTAAAGGAAAACCTATTTATGGTAAGGAATTTAGGACAAATAAACCTAACATTAATCTTGCAATGGTACTCGATCTGAAATTCACTTAGCTTCTAAGGTCTTCATGCCACCATTACTTGGGGAAAATGAAGGCTCGAGCAAGATAGGCGAAGGCTAAGATTTTCTTTTGTCATCATCTATTATGGCCTCCAGATTGAATTCTGACGGTAAAAGATCCACTTGAATTGTGGAGCCTGATTTAAAGGGGTATATATGACCACCTAAGGAAACAGTGTGTCAAGAAGCTCGTTATTAGTTGCTGCCTTTACGGTTTCAAGATTTTTACGCACCGTAATTGACATAAACTTGATTGTAATTCAATAACCTCCCACTTGAAATTATGTGGGGAGATTATAAAAGATAAGGATATGTTGGAATAAGCCACTTACTACTTTCTCTCCTCAAATGTGATATTGCATTGCAGCAGCAAATCGTGAAAGGGTTTTCAGAAATACTTCTAAATTTAATCTCTGTCCTCCTGGTGGCTGAGCCACATAATGTTCTTTTAATGAAAAGTCCTAAGCTCGGCCCACTGGCAACTCGCTCCGCACTACAGGAAGCAAATATTGTGTTAGCGCATGACCTCTAAGTAAAAGAGATTGATCCATCGGGCTTTAATCATACACGGGGACGTGGCGAAAGAAACGAGGCGATACATCCAAATCGTCGGTGTTTGTCCATAATAAAAGGGAGACCAAACACATGAGTTCTCAAAATAACCCCTCAAAAAGTCATTGTCATCGTTTGTGGCTGAAAGACCATTGGAAGAATTAATTCCGTACACATAAGCCTTTTGTTTATAGCTCTAGCCAAAACCTCCTTTTAAAAAAAGGAAATAAAGTGGTGCTTCCGTCCTCCTCTTTCAATGTTCCGAAGCTGAAGTCACATAAGACTCTTAAAAAGATGATAAGCCATGGGGCAGGACATCTCAAAAATATGAAAGGATATTCAAGCAATTTTGTCTTTAAAGGATAAGGTTTTTGATGGCCTTGGTGACATACTCTATGGAAGTGATGACTTCTTTGGAGATCGGAAACCAGATGTTTGAATCTTTAGGCGGGGACTGAAGTCTGTTAAATGTTTTCTTATGTGCTTTTTTTTAGTCATGTTTCTTCATGTTGAAGTATTTAATTTCCGTGTTAGTTTTGTTTCGGTACTTCTTTTCAGTGTTTTTTTTTAATGAAAATTATAGAATTCCCAGTTTCATTTGGGATTCAAGATGAGTAATGGAGATGTATATGGCCGTCTTGATAGTAGCGCAATCATACAATTATTAAAGTGAATATTTTTCTATCTTTATTGTTATGAAAATGGCATCTTTCCCACAATATCATGTAAGTACCAATTAACTGAGGGTTCTGGAAGAGCGACATTATTAACTACCTTGATGGACATATTTGTGACATTGATAATGCATTATATTTTATAAGTCTCGAAGAAAACTTATATTTTCAAAGTGTATTTCACCAAATGGCTATTGTAACGACCCTCTTAGTCATTTTATGAATTTTAACCATTATATTTATATTAATTTTTTTAGTAGCTTTTATAAATAATTTATGACTTATAAGAATGAGTGACATGATTTTCAGATTAAATAAAGGATTATTTTATTGAAAATAAATAAATAAAGGATTAAGGGCAGAAGCCCTAAATTGTTAAAGTTAGCAGAATGGGAAAAAGAAGAAGAAAAAAAACGAACGAAAAAGGAATCAAAATACAAACGGAAAAGAAGAAGAATGGAACAAAAATTTACCTGAACAACCTTCACGTCATGTTCCAAAAAATAACAGTCTACAGTTTAAATTAAGGTGGGGGACATGCGGAATAATTAAAAAATAATTGATTAGGCATATGGGTTTCTGGAATTTTTTTGTAGGTTACAATCCTGAAAGTTCCGTGTGGTTTGTTACTCACCCCTTGCTATTACAATTTTTTTGTAGGTTACAATCCTGGATATTGTGATACTTTCCATTCTCTTATTTTATCTAGGCTTCTTGGAGATTCGTTAGGTAGTTGTTTGTAATCTCAGCTCACCTTCTTCTCCTTATTTATGATTTTGTTCTACTCTAGAAACAAGTTCATTTAAGAACGATGTTTTCTTTTATTCAATTAAAATACTTTGGAAATTTGTACACGTGACAACTAGGTTTTGGGAGTATATTTAAGTTAATTGTAAAAATTTTCGCATATTATCGAAATTGCTGAGTCTTAGGCTAACTTATGTTGGTGGGATAAGACGAGGGCCATCACGTCCAGATTTTTGATCGTGACCAGCTTCTGTTTATAACGGTCTAATTATGAAGGTTGAATACCTTTACATTACTACCAATTATGTAGTAGAAAAAAATTGGGCGAAAGTATCTGCATTTTTTTCTGGGTGGGTTGTACTATACAAATAAGTACTTGAATCACAATTCCGTAGTACACAAAGGGTGACTATTTTAATGATTTTTATCATTTGGCATGACCAGTTGGGTGGGCCATCCCGCAAATTTAATATGATGTGGCAAATCATTGAGAATTCACATGGGGCGAACAACCTTAAAGAGCTCAAATATCCTCTCAAACAAAGGAATTCTCTTGTGCTGGCTGTGTTTGTCAGGAAATTGATCATTAACCATTCAACAGTTAGGTTGAAATGAATCCCTGCATATTCGCAACGTATATAGGGTGATATATATGGACAATTCACCCTGCAATGTGACCCTTTAAATATTATATGAATCTTGATAGATGCCTGGGCTACAAGATGGTACATGGTGCCTTATTATCAACGCGCAACATTTCTTTATAGCGATATTATTGCTCAAACAATAAATTGAAGCACAAATTTTCAAACTTACAATAAAGACATCGTCTAGATAAGGCCCCCCCCCCCCCCTAGTGAGTTTTAACATCTCAAGCCTTTAAATAATTATTATATATCATACTGGTATAATAGTTGAACTCCAGTTGCGCCTGTTCATACTCAGAACGGTCTAGGCAGAATCATTGCTGAAACGTCTACAATTAATCGTTAGCACGCTCTGAGACAAAGTTGTTTTGGTGTCATGTGGGGTAATGCTATTTTGCATACAGCAGCACTTATTCCATCAGGCCCGACAAAATTATCATGAATTAATCCCCATTACAATTGACTTTGGTCAAGAACAAACATTTTCCATCGTAGAATTTTTGATGTGCGGTTTATGTCTCAGTGCGCCACCACAAAAACGCACAAACTGGGGCCCCAAAGAAAGGTTAAGATATTGTTGGGTTGAATCTCCTTCGATCATAAATATTTGGAGCCCAAGTCCCTACCATTATGAACTATCCAGAAGGTTCAAACTTCTGACAAAATGAAATTTCAATTAATTTGTCTCGACGAGAAAGTTTGTTAACCGAAATATTTGTGATTGACACTATTGCCTATAAGTGTTGCTATGTACATAATTTAACAAGATGAGATTTTGAGCCGAATACTGTTCACAAATGTAGACAGAGAAATGATGGCCAAAATGGAGGAATGCACTTGAAGCTATTGGGCTTCACTAGAAATGTGAAAGTTTTTCAGACCAAATATCCGAACCCCTGAAGGTACAGCATTGGGGTACAAAATGGACACAAAAAAAAAAAAAAAAAATTTTTTGTACGAAAAAGAAATAAAAAAGTGGAGTCGTGAGATATAAAGCCCGACTTTGTTGTCTCAATATTTTTCTCAGACTATTGACTTATAGGAGACATATCTTCTCCCCTGTGGTAGTCATCACCTTTAGATTCACATAAATCTGCATTTTAATGAAAAATTTGACAATGTGGTCCGATGACCGACGTTGTCACAATTTATCTATATGTAGCTTTCATTGTACCACACATTTTTAATGAAAGTTCCTGAAGCATTCAAATGCCTTGAAGCATCAAAGAGTCAAGGAGAACACTTGTCAATAAAGGGCTTTCGAAATCTCTGTATGGATTGAAAACAATCAGGAAGATTTGTAACAATCGTCCTGAGTGAATATTTGGTTAAGAAGATACAAAAATGAATCGATTGTCCCTGCATTTTTCCATTTAAATGGTCGGGTCCTGAATTAGTATAATAGCTTTGTTACTGTTGATGATTTTGAATATCCTTGGCACTTCGTAAGAGATTTTAGAAGTTGTTGAGTGTCTGAAAAGGAGAACTATTTGAAATGAAAGATCTCGGCAAGATAAATTTTGTCTGGCCTACAGATTTAGAAATTTTGTCAATAATTTTTTCATCAGCACATACACAATCACCATACACAGAAAAGATACTAAAAGCTTTTTACATGTACTCACATCAATAGTACTCCACATAGTACATAGCTTGAAATCAATACAGATCCCATTACGACCTCAAGAGAATGATGAAGAGCTTCTTCTTGGTGATGGAAACTCCTACCTTAGTGCAGAGTCGAGGCATAAATGTACCTTGATAACCATACTCGACCAGAAATCTTTTTTGCAAAAGCAAGTCTACTGGCAAGATTCAAGTTCCTCCCCAAGAGACATGGAAATGGTGTTAAACACGTACTTTCGATATCTCTTTTGGAGACTCATGCATGAGTTATTCTATTACAAATGACTTCGTCAGAACTGATTGGTTACGCAGATGCCTGGTAATATTGGTCTGATCCCGCATAAAAAGCTCGATCACAAACATGCTAATTTTTTTACAACTGTGGAGACAACGGCATATCTTAGGAGATCATTAAGCAAATGTTTGGTAGCTACTTTTCAAATCATGCAGAACTAATAGTCATTCCATGAAAGCCAGCTCGAGAGTGGCATCTAGTTGAGATTAGTGACCCATCATATTCAGGAAATGTGTGATTTTTCTTTGAAAAGATATCCTAATCATAATGTTACTGAAGATAATTTGCATGTATAGCTCACTTGAAAGGAGGATACATCAAGGGACCGGACAAAGCATATTTCCCAAATTCTTTACGTCACGCAATGATCTTCCAAATTTGAGATAAAGTTCAACAATCCGTCAATGATAATTTGCTATTTTATTCACTACAAGGCCCATTGCCAAAATCAACATCTTGATAAGTTGAGACTCTACATATTGGACTGCGGCCGTCTCCGAGATATCAAGTTTAGTTTTTCATCGGGCATAACTACCATTGTCTCTTTTCCTTAACTATGGGGTTTTTGTCCCAATTGGGTTTTTCCTGGTAAGGTTTTTGATGAGGCAACATTCAAAGCGATTATGAGATATGTGTACTCTTTTTTTTCACTAGTTTTTTTTCCACTGGGTTTTTTCATAAGGTTTTAACGAGGCACATAATTCTATGGATATTCACGTGGGAGTGTTATAATCCATTTATAAGTATATGTGGAATCTCCATTAGATTATCCACTATTAATTGGATTCATTTAAAGGTGCTTCCAAGGTGATAAGAACTTTCAAGATAACTATTACTATTAAACATAATGACTTTTTGACTGATAACTTCAACACTATAAATAGAGAATCAAAATGCACCATTTGAAATGACACATTTTGATCAGATACACAGTGTAGTCTTCCCTCCATTTAGTCTTATATCTTGTCTTCTTCTTATTATTACAATATTCTGAGTTTTCTTTATAATAATTAATGTTGTACTAGTAACATTATTTAAGCAAACTATTACACCTACTTTCAAAAAATTTTTAATTAAATGTTTACCTAATGTAATCTGACTATATGTCACATCATAATAAGTGTTTATTCACTATTTAATGTCTATTTTTACTTAATAATTATATTAAAAATAAATATCTATGTTAACTTATACAGTTAAATCAAAAAATATTTTATTATTTTATACTTATTTTTCCTTTATTATTAATTATTAATTAATTCTATTCATTCTCCAACATTTGAATACAAAATAACTCGTGATAATAAAATATTATTATTTCTTAGAAGATGTGTCAGATTAAACATCATTTCATTTTACCAAGTTCTGTCATCCAAATTAATCAATATTTTATCTTTTTCGATGCAATAATGTGAGTACAGAATATTAAATACTCTTAGTGCAAAGGAAAATATCTTTTTTATAAAAAAAAAAATTATGGTATGAAAGAAAGGAACAAAAAAAATGAAACCAAGCAAATCTATTAGCCAAACATGTGCCTAAAATACATGAAATTGTGGTTATTGTTGCATAAAAAATGATGGATGACTAAAAAAGAGTTAGACACCACATATTAGACCAACCTATATAATACCGACAATCCTTTGAATTCTTGTTACATCGTATTATCCAAATCAGTTACTAATTTACCTAGGCAACAAGACACGCCGTTCTTATGATAAAAAATTTCTATATTTTTTCTACTTAACATTATTTTTTAGTGGAAAAAAAAATGGCTGAATCTACGAGTACATCGACGAAGCTTGAAGAACAAGTAATGGATAGAGAAGAAGAGAAAGGTGATGAGAAACCAAGAGAATTATTTCTAGCAGAGCTGAATCTTGTTCTTGTTTTATCATTTTTTTCGTTATCATCTGAAGAACGAAAATTAGAAGAATTTGAGATCGATAATGATAAAGATCATCAAGAACACAATATTATTTCTAAAGTTAATTCCAAGAAACGCGGAGGAATCAATAAATACAAAGCTACTGATCAACATGAATTTCCTAGGTTTCAAACCAAGATTAAGGATTGCAGGTAAATTTTTCACAAATAATGGTGTTTATACGCCTTCAGATACTTGTTATCGTTCACCAGCATAAGTAACGAATAATTTGTTGTTTTAAAAGTAATTAAGATTCTCTCTTTTCATTCAGACACTGCAGAAGAATGTGAAGAATAACATCTTTAGGGCAAACCAAGCAAAAAGAAAGAAAAGGTCTTTTTCCATTTATGGATAGATCACAATGAAGAAAGAGGCATTTGTATTCTACTAAATAATTTTGATTAAAAAAAATATTCAGCATTTTATAGCCATAAAATAAAAAGTAGATTAAAAAAAAAAAAAGGTTTTGTAGTCTTATATAGTTACAACTAAACAATGTATTGACAAATCTAGTGATGTTATTCACTCTTTAGTTTGTCAACATAGATCAAAGTTATCTATGTCAATGTATAATTATTCTTGCTTTTACATTGTCATTTCCCCATTTTCCTAGTTTTTTTCACTTGGCATTTGACTAATTCAAATTTGTTACGACTCAAAATCCGAGACTTTTGACTCAGAACCCGAGACTTTTGGTTAAGACAGACATCACCCATCACAAGAACACCCACACTAGGGAAAGGAGTAAGGCAGGACCATATTTTGTATCTTTAAAACACAATGCACAAACCACATACTGAAAAGATACAAATAGGAGTGTACTTGTATAATTTCGAGGAACTGATCGTATAGCTAACAATAAGCTGTTGAAAACACATGAAATATTTGTACTCTCTTACTAACAAAGGCACTCGAATTATTCGTTACACTATTCTTGATAATTTTTTTATTGACAACACGACTAAATAAGCAACAACCACATACAGTTGGAAGTTCTAAACACAGGCTAGGAACAGGACTCTAAATTCGCCGTCTAGACTATGGAACCACCATGTTATTCATAACCCTTTGTATCCTTGCCTACAAAATTATCATAAGAATGAGATAAATACTGGAGCTTCTCTTTCATTAGTCAGAAATTCTGATCTCAACTCCCAGTAGGTCCTTCACTTGCTCATACGCCACGAATGCAATAGATATTGAAGGAACAACCTGAACAACACAGCACCGTCAGGATGAAATCAAGAAAACAGAAGAACAAAAAGTTATTATGAAAAAAGGAAATAAAATCCCAGTAACTCGGTAGGTCACAGAAAAGAGTAGCCTCTTTACTGAAACATTCGGAGAAGGTTGCATTCAGTATATGTTCAGTCCAAGCCCTAGCTCGCACTGGCAAGGAACGATTTTTTTTATAACTGAGAATTACCAAGGGTTAGTGACGCACGATTTGAAACTCACGGATCATAGGCACACCCCTCTACATTGACAGAGAAAGATTTCAAGCTCGGGCTAGCCCCTTAATTTTATTTGTCTGGGATCAGTATTCAGTGGCAATAAATTATTAGAGAAGAGCAGTTCTCAAATTAACTGAAGCATATCAATATTCCATCTCTATGTGATGCTTGATACTTCTCAGAACATAAGAAACACTGAACTTGTTTGAATTATCCAACTAAGCAGAAAATAATGGCTGCTTCATAACAACTATGAAATTTAACACAAATGAATAAGAACCATCTTTTATGCATAGAACTCAATGTTCTACAAGGTATCAGATATCCTCCAGGATGTCAGTGGAATTTAATTTGCCAGTGCAAACACGTCTCAACAAAAGAATGCCCTAGTCTGATTTGGCTAGATTATCAAAGTAAAAATGCTGATAGCTGATGATGCACATAATTACACAAGTTAGTATTTGGGAACCCATAATTAACAATGTCTCCATCAATGAAAATGGGAAAAACATGCTAGTGTAGAAGTGCATAGAATACACAAGATAACAATGATAAAGCATGTCTTATCAGAAGCAAGATTAATGTCTACTCAGAAACAGTAAATTTCATTTAAGCAAGTAAACACTCAATCGCAACACTACAGTATAGTAAGTGAAGAGGTGCTCACAACTCCAAGAACTTGAGCAACTTATAAAACATATATCACGGGACTTGGTTCGAATAACAAAAACAGGAAGGATAAAAGGCTGTACGTGAACTTGAAGCTAAATTGCTCGGACTCAGGTGTGGGTACGCGATACGGGTGTGGATCTAGAGGTCAAAACCTTCATACTCTAAATATAAGATTCAGATACAGGTAAGGTATTCCAACGAGAAATATTTATCAAGAGAAGAATCCTACAAGGAGATGAAAGGAAAAGGACTGACATTAACTTTGGTCAAAGTATCCAAATTCAGTACGGACCCCACACCCATGTCATGTTGACACAGGTGCGGCATCATAAGTGAAGTGTCCCGAGTAACTTAGCTGGAAGGTAATAATATTGAAAAACAAGACTAACCTTCACTGAATTGGGCACTAAACCCTTGTACAAGGCTCTGACACCCTCATACTTTACAGTTTTCCTGAAAGCATCAATCATTCCAGTATATTCGAGAGGAGCCTTGCTCCTCCCATCACCAGTAACAATAGATGCAGCATGACTCCATCCCACCATCTGCATCCTTCGACGAATAACATCAAGAGGGTAGGCAACCGTTTGTCCAACTGTTCCTGCAGCAGCTCCACATGCCAGCCTTGTAACAACCCCAAGCTCAGAATTATCAACAAGACCAAATGGTTTTGTTTTGACCAACCAGTCTTTTAAAGATTCATATACAGCAAAATTAAGCCCCACATATGGAATCTGCAAACACCAAATAAAATTATAAGCATTTGCAAGAACAATAAGAACTTCCACTAGTGTTATGTTTTTTTCTCTTTTCCTTTTTTTTCTGGATAGGTTCCTTCCTTTTCCTTTCATCCAAGATTCAGGGAGAAGGGGATTGGTCTTTAACCTTTTCCATAGAAAAATTGGGCTATAATACTAATTAGTTAACTGACTGTTGGTTAATGTTATTCACCTTGAAAAGAGAATGGAACTTTTATTTCTTCTTCATGGACAACTTCTCAAATGAAGTTAATAATGCATTTCAAGAATATGATAGCCAAATTAATTCACGAATCTTTTTCTTCATAGAAAACACTGGGAAGTGGGGATCTCTATTATGATTTACAATTAAATCTTGTGAGCATGGTTATTAAATTATCACAAGTACTGGTAACCAGCTCCTTTCAGCCAGGGAACGAGAACTTACAACTCCTATGACAGAAGGATCATCCTTTGTCCAAGGTCGTGACCCTCCTCTGCGAGCACAGTTTGAACAGGCATGAACATTCCTCTGTAATTGATAGGAAGTTTCTTCATTCCTGCAGAGCAGAAAAGAGGATTTAGAAGGCACCTTCACAGAATAATACCTAGAGGAATAAATCAAAACTCATAACATTTATTCAAAAGGATTCACAAAATTACCTGCACAGTGAGTCTTCCTCGCACCATATCCATTGGGTAAGTTGCAGACATGGCAATTATGCCAGCACAAGCACCAGCTCCGAGACGTAATAGTGGAGTGAGCTGAGCGTCCTCTGTCATAAAGGAAGATGAAAGAGTCGAATAATGAATTTCCATTTTCTTGTTAAACTAGAATGTAATAGTTTCGCATATAAGTACAAAACAAGCAAAATTATGCAATTGCTTCATCAACTAAATGCAGACCTCTTAGAAAGAACCTTTATCAGATGATAGTTTGTCTAAGAGAGTATAGAATGTGCAGATGAGTCCAGCAATTTAATGCACACATAAGAGTTGGGGGATTGAAATGCCTTGGGGGCTTTTGTGATCAGCCGATCCTCCTACTTGGGGGAACTTCTCAGTTTTAGATGTGAAACTACGCATCTGTTTGATTATAGCCTTGGTAATCTACGCATCCATTTGGTTACAGCCCTATGGATCTTTTACTTCCATTCATTTTATTCTTAATTAAATTTGCATATTTGGATCTGCAAGATTGCAAGTCTTTTGAGACAACTTTCCTCCATGTAATACCTTCTCCCCCTTTTTTCACACCTTGTGCAACATCTATCAATTGTTGCATTTAGAGGTCTATTCACGACAAATGTCCTTCAACTTCTTCTCTTATTTCATCCCCCAATAAATGTTACTTAAAGCCTACCTTGAACTTGATTATTTCTAACTTCATCCAATCTTCTATGACAACACACTCATCTAAACATGACCATTTTTACTACACTCATCTTGTGGACACGTCGTGAACTGACCCAGCAATTATTCCCATATATAGAGAAGTTCTTCCACTATTATAACAGAAACGCAACTAGAAAGAAAAAGAGTTCTGCTGAGAAGGGGATTAATTACAAAAGGGAAGAAGAAACTGGTGAGATTACAGCAATCACTGAACTTGGCCCCACAATATGAGGCTTTATTATGCTTGAACTTGGTAAGGAGACTCATTTTCCACTAAATGACTGCCCACAGCCCAAACTCGCATCTCCATGTTCGCAGATTGGGTTTTTACCATCCAAATAGCAAACACGCATAACGTGAACAGCAAGGGAAATACACATAAACCAAGTGTAAACAAAGCTTTGCATTTCCAACTAGGAAAGCAAACATTAGCAGAAAATGAGTCTAAACTAGGATTGAACGCAAAGGAGAAAGGAACTTCATATAGGTATATGACATACAAAGCACAAGCTACAACGCAGCAATGTGTAATAACATCCAAAAAGACAAGAAGAACTATTCCTAACAGTTTTCTACAAATCAGTAGTTAGGTTTCCTCCCATTACTGGACTCATCAATGAAATATCAGTCTCATTAAAATGCAAGGATGGTGAAACGTAAACAAACACAGTGAAACCCCCATAAAAGATCCCTATATTCTCTTCGAATGGGTAATCTCTATGACCAGTACATAACTTGAAAGGAAGAGACATACCATTTCCAGTTTGTTGCCGGTACAAATATAATATACCCCTGTTCCAATTTCAAAGAAGAAACAGTTAGCGGGAACAGAATGCTATAACTGTAACATGAGAAACAAGTTGGAAATTCAACAATTTTTTACTGACTTGAGACATCAACAATAGCCATCTTCAGAAAGTACTTCATGGGGCCCTTCTCAAGACCTCGACTTCACCTACCCTTAACATAGTTTTTCCCCTATTATACTTAGTAGGGGTGTAAAAAGAGAGGGGCAGGGCAGGGCATGGCATGTCTTGACCTATTAACATTTTGACCCATCCCACTTAGCATTTTTCAAATATATTACCCTGTCCCACCCCACCACATCTACAACAACAATGCAAGACTTAGCTACAGTTAAATGGTGAAATCTTCATATGATTTTTGGTTTCAGAAAAGAAAGGAATTGGGAGACTACCACTAAACTGTACTGCAAGAATGTCCATCAAAGAATGTAGCAAAGGGTCTAATATTTATCCATCAAAGAACCATTATTTACTACTTTTCTCTGTGTGCGCAAAAGTACCAGTGAAAGAGGCAAGGTGTGTGTGTGTGTTTGGGGGGGGGGGGGTTGAAGAGTGAAGGGTAAGTATGAAAAAGTAGGATCGGAAAAAGAGGAATAAGAACTAGTAATAATAAAATAATAGTTTATGTTGTAGCCATAAATGTCAGACTATGGAGGTGATTTTCAGAATGTGAAAGCGAATGAAATTAATAAAGGACCTGCCTGCTATTACCCAATACACAACCTGTCCATGCCCTGCCCTATTTAAATTATTGAAAATTTAAGCTTTGACCCGCCCTGCACTATTTAAGCATTGCCCTTCCCTGCCCCGTTAAGCCTTTACCCTGTCCCAATTGCCATTCCTGATTAGGTCATTACATTACTTGTCCATGGCCACAATGAGGTTCATAAATTAGGCCACGTTTGCATGTAAGACATAGTTGTGTCATCCTGATGTCTCCAACATTCCTCTCACCGACGGCTAAATTTGTTCCTTTCATTTAGTATTTTGATAACATAATATTTTATCGATGTTTTGGAGTAAGGAAATCCCCAGTATACCAAAAGGTAGGGAACCCACACTGAGCTCATTTCCTTTAGGATCATGAAATCTTCAAGAACAAGTACTATCTTTCCCTTTCTGGCCTACTTTTTATTTTGTTCTTTTTCTTGGTTAAGTATGGGGAGGGGCCCTCCTAAAACGCACAATGCCACCAAACTAAAAATTAAGTAAATTGAACAAGATCTACCACCACATAAAAGGTGAATGTTAAAATATAAACAGCGTAATATCTATAAAAATGAGGTGGCCACAAGAAACGTAAAGGTGCTTTCTATTATCCTCCCACTGTTTATGTAAAGTCTATGCTATGATAAGAACATTACTTGGAAGCTTGTTCATAGCTGAAGAACTTGACTGCAGAGTTTGGGACGATCCGGGCACAATTGGTGCCGTTGCCCTTAAACAGTCCTTTGAACCCTTCAGTTCTCCAGATATATTTCAAGCCTTGAATGGTGCCATTGTATTTTATGTTATGTGGATTTTGAACCTGCACATTAAACATAATCAAGTTACAAGTAGAGAATAAACAATTTAGATGTAACCTCCATCTAAGCACTGAGCTTCTTGTGGGGGATACAGGATAAAAAAAGAGGGAGGTAGAAAGTTTGAAATCTAAAATATTTTTTTATAATAGGAAAAAATACAGAGTTACAAACAAAAAAAAAAGGGTTTAGTGCTCCAGCTTTAATACCCAGTATGGCAGACAGGAAGAAAGCTTATATTGCTGTCTTTTGGTAAAAATATTCACAGTGAGAAAAGAAAGAAGCTATGAGATTATACTTCACCTGTAGCAATATCTTCAGCCGTTCCAGTGGAGCCACAGCAGTTCGTGACCTGCAAGAGGGAGAGTAGCAGTAAGTGTGAAGTCAAGTCAAAGTTTACAAAAATAAAAAGATTATTCAAGCATATCAAAACAATAGTCAGTGTCAACACTAGAGCAGACAGTATCAGTATCATTTCACTAAAGCATATACCAAAAACCTTAGAGATGCATGTTTCCCATAGACCATTACCTTTTATTAAACAGGATAAAATTTATAACCTTGGATCCATCAGATAAAAACAAGCTTATATAATTAAACATAGAATCATAATAACATCTGATATACTGATTTTGAGACTGTCAAACGCGTATTTTGTACTTCTTTTATCAGTTCAATTAAAGTTTGAACCAGAACATCAGTTTATTTTTCGAAAAACAATTATCTGGTAGTTTTTCTGCAAACTGACCCCAAAGATGACAAAGATACTGGTAGTAGTTATGACAACTCATCAAGAACACATCTTTCTACTCGTTCCAAGTAACTACTTATAAAAGGATACAAAATTCATCAATAAAATTTAACATATCCATTCAAAGATAACAATTTGAGCTGGTATTATTAACAAACACAAACAACAACTCTGCATCAATCCCGAGCAGACAAAAGTAACCATAACTCCGAATAAAAATAACAACTCCAAATCAACCTCGAGCATGCAACTAGCAAATTTTCATTTTCATGCATGTAATCAGCAACAAATAGATCCAATTATTCAAATATAGACATAACTCTTAACATGGTGGACAAAAAAAAGCATAATACTCGGCATATCTTTTCGATTATAGTCATGAGAAAACATATACAGTTAGTGATAGTATATATAAAAAAAAAACTTACACGCCTCCGGCAACACCTCCGGCGACAAGTGACTTGCAAATACTGAGGACAGCATGGCTTGTAGGCTTAATTTCTTCTCTAGCTAGCTTAGCCTCTTCCGCCAGGTTCACAATTTTCTCCACAGCCGAATCTCTCGCCGCCTTCACATCCTCCGAAGCCATAAAAAAGACTAAAAAGGAACACCTAGACCTAACAGCAAACTCCTTCGCCGAAAAAAAAATTCACCAGCCGATACTTTATAGATCGGAATGACAAAAAAAGACTTACAGAAATACACACATTTCCCACTGACCGTTTCGGTGATTCAACTCCTCAGCCAGCAGCAACGGTGGTTGACGGTGGCAGCGACGGCGAGAGATCGATGGTAAATGCGGCGGAGAAATGAAGGCCAAAACCTGCTCTTTTATACGACGGCGTTTGCTTGAAAGTGTGTTGGGCTTTAATTAATGGATTAATTAATGAAAAAATTTTGGTTTCTCTTTTTAGGTGTGATGTAGTGTGTATATAGGCCAGAACTTGCCGCTTGTCAACTGTGAAATTGTGGTGTAATAAATAAAATTATTTTTGTTCAAATAATATTTCTTATGATATTAATTGATTTTGGTAAAGATAACTTTTTATTGTGAATAAGATGAGAAAAATATGATTGAAATAATTTGAATTGGTAAAAAAATATGTATAGATGTCTAAGTAAAAAAGTATGAAAAGTTTAATATCGTGTGCGAGGAGAGATAGAGATAAGTCTGAAATATTTTAGAGAAAGATGCACAACTTTAACTTAATTAACCATAATATGATTTTAAAGAGAAGATTGTAAAGTTCGTAAATTAAAGCAAAACATTAATAGATAATAGAGTGTTATCTTTACTTATCAACGATTTAATTTCAAATTTGATGGTATTTGTTATCTTGCATTTGATTTCTATTATTATATTATTCGTTATTTTTGACGAGAAATAAAATGAAAATATTTGTTCATGTGTTGTTGAACAAGTGGCATTGCTAAAGTGAATTAGAGTGATTGTGTTTGGGACCACTTTGGGACCAAAAGAAAAGTAGTGATTTCTAATTAACTTAACCCTCTAAGACCTAAAGGGTCATTATAAAATAAAAATAAAGTAATTTTAAAAAGAGAAGAATAAAGAGGGTTTAAAAAGTTGGGAATCCATGTATATTTTAATTTTAAAATTTAACAAGTCTTGAAACGATTATGACTAGGATATAGTTTATTCTCAATTATTAAGATTCGAAAATATAGAACATTTTAGTTTTATTTACATAATTTAAATATTTATAAGAGTTGCTTTATTAAATATGTTGACTAACATAATTTCTAAATAAAATTTCTCAATTTCTTCTAAATATAAAATATAAAGTAGAAAATCATAAGTTAGGTAAATTATAGCTTTATTTATTCACATATTAATCTAGCTTCTATTGAAACAAAACGAAGGAACTTCCGGAGTGAAGGTTCAGACTTAAGGCTAAGGCAGCGAGTGAGCCGAGGAGAGGTTGAGTGAAATCAGCAGCTAGCCTTTTCGGAATAGGAATGCCCGATGTTCTTGCTCTTCTTCAGTCTTCTTAGGATGAAGCTTTCACTGGAATTTCCTACTCTAAGTTCAGTGACCTGGCACAATCTAATTATTAATTAATAGAACCCAGAACAGGCTCAAGGCCATCTCTTCCAACATTTTCTTACTTCTATCCCTTTGAATAGCAAAGTTGCCCGCGTCTCGTAAGGCCAAGAGTTCTGTCATTCCTCTCTGTCAACTCGAAGTCTAAGGCAAGGAACTTTCAATTCCATTTTCTTTTCTTTTCATAGGCTCTTTTATTGAGACCAAATCGTTTCTTCTTTCAAAAGAGTTCCCCCCCTCCCGCTATTACTACTACAAAGAGACTAGCCGCGGCAAGAGATGAATTTTTTATTCCAAAGATGTGATCTTAGAGCTCGCTTACACTAAGTATACCATCAGTGTAAACTTTGCTTTCTAGTTGGGAAGTGTCTCTGTCCTTTTCACTTCTTATTATTCCTTTCGTTCACTTTTTCTAACATTTCTAGTACCAACTAATTCATTCGCACGAGACATCTTACGATGTCATGATGTGTCCATTCCTATGGTCATTTCTTTAATACTTTTGACTCTCGGGAGTCTCTTTGTTTGTAGTCAATCAAAAAATTATTTGACTTTAAATTATAATAATATCATTTAAATCGTATAAAAATGTCATTTAGTTGATTATGCAAGAGAGTTAAGATAAGGTAATTAAAATAATACTCCAAACATATTTATACTAGTAATATGTGGCTAAGAGTTTTTAATACCAAAATGCACAAAATGAATAGATAAATAACATTATATCTATTATTTATCACATAATAATTCATATTAGACAATTAATTCATCAATATTATCTTCATAACTAGTTCATGAACCAACATTGCTTGACTTTTTATATTTTTTAATCTTACTCTATTATATTATATTCAAATTCAAAAATATAACTAGCAAGTTGCACCGATTTAGAGGTGGCACACATAAAATAAAATAAATATTTTTAGTTAAAAAGCTCATTAATTTAGTACATGAGCATTGAACGTAAAAGCTAAATATATCAACATTTTATGATTGTGGATGAATATTTATTTGTGATGACCTTTTTCCAAATATAATGTCAAATACATGAGCATGCAAGGCCAATAATTCTTTTATATACGTTAAATTTTATGTATTTCTCTTTTCATAAGTAATTTTATTATTATCAATTAGCTACACATAATTATTATAGGAAAACGCAAATTTGAAATCTCATCTATCGGAAACAAGATAAATATCCATATTCAAGAATCGTGATTAGTACCTAATGATTTAGTATTAATATTATAATCACCATTTAGAAATGATTTATATCATAACAATTAAGAATTTTGAATATCCGTATAAGATGGTGTGGTACATGACAAGGTCAAATTCAAGTATTCAATCGTAATCACCATAGCATAATTAAGAAAGAGTAATTAAAAATTGAAATATATTTTTAATTAAATACGAGTGAGAGTAACAAATCACATAAAAAAAATGTATTGTTAATGAAAGTGACAATTTTGATCAACTTTTTATTTTATTTGTAGATAATTTTTCATAACAAAAAGGTCAACTTTTAATCAAATATTATGAAAATCATTATACGATTATTTGTAATAAAAAAATCACTCAATTTTACTTAAAATTAAGAGGAGACATTTCTAGTGTACCTAATAAAAAAATGTTTTTTTTCATATTAAAAATAATTTAGTGATTATTGTAATATTTAAATTAAGTTGAGTGGCTTTTTTGTTATAATTGAATTTAAGATGTTTATATAATAAAATAAAAAATGAAATAACCATTGTGAAGTTATTCTACTTATAAAAATCAGGAAGCAAAATGGGTGTATTATATATATATGATTTACTAAAAAACAAAAAAAACTTCAAATATCTTTTTATATTTTGACATAATGAAGCTTCAAATATCACGACAAGACTGCAAGGGATAATCAATTATTTACTTGAATACAAAGGAGAAAAATCCTAAAATATAGTACATTTAAATAATGAGTTTTATTTAATAAGACTATTTTATTGATCAATTACACTTGTCTTTTATTCTACATTTGGAACACGTTAAAAGAACCCTCTTTAAAAAAAAAATGAAAAAGGGCTTAAAATATTCTTAAAATATTGCAAATAATATAAAAATATCATTCATTCATCTATTGGCTCCAAAATGCTCTTTTTATCCATCTATTGATTCTAAAATATCCGTTCATCCAAATTGAGTCAAAAAACTGACCATGTATTTACCAATTTAAATTTAAATATTTTAATATTTTAAAATTTTTGGAGCTCAAACATTGGTGTTATAATTGGAAGTTATTAATATCATTTTTTTTCATAAATAAATTCACTGCCACCTATTAATAAACCAATTCTAATATAAAAATCGCCCTAACACTATTAAAATCGATGAAATACACGATTCTTGAAAAATATGACATCCAAAAAATTATCGAGTCCGAATATTCAAGCCCCAATTTTAAATTTTGGTTTTGAGCCGCTGATTTGGAGGTCAATTTCACTAGGATTCTCTTCAAGCCTTTGAAATTCGGAATGTTTGATAAATGTAAAAAGTAGTACATTCCCGATATTAATGCACCTTTTTAAAATATAATTTTATAAAATTTATGATTTGTTTTACATATTAAAACCATTAAATATATTGTTTTAAAAAAATTATCTATTAAAGTAAATCACATATTGAGGACAAAGGAATAATTAAGATAAACATAGTCAGGTGTTTATTTTTATCAGTAATTTTTATTTAGACACTTTAATTATACTAATATATTTGAGTGAGGACTTAAATGTATATATGATAACATACTTCTATAGACATTTTCGCCTCGAATATTTAGAAACACACATTGGCAGTATTTTTCTTGTTGTTGAATTAATAATGGGGTGGATTTATTAATTGGTGGGGTTTAATTAGTAATGGGTGAGTAGTGGATTTGTTTATAAATAAACATAATAAGTAATTAAATTATAACACTAGTGAGCGGCCACCTATTTTAAAAAATATTTAAATGGTTTAAATTTAAAACTGTTAAATAAATGGTTAATTTTAAACCTAAAGGTAGATGACAATGGTATTTTGGAGCCAATAGATGGTTGAGAATGATATTTTGGAGCCAATAGATGGTTGAAAATGATATTTTGGAGCCAATAGGTGGATGAAGGGTAGTTTTGTACCATTTCTAATACTTTAAGGATATTTTAGGCTCTTTTTCATTAAAAAAATAATACATGACGTTCAATATATTTAGTAAAGTTTGATTAAATTTGAAATTGGGTTTAATAGAATTATATCCTGAAGACGAAAGTTAAATTTCTTTCGTTTCTAAAAGCATAAACCTAAATGTATATAAGAATGAAGAAATCTCAATTATCTCATCACAATTCATGTTGGTGGAACCTTCTGGTTCAACTAAAAAATACACAAACATATTCCCTTATTGAATATATTATCGCAAACAAAATCTAATCTAGATATATATTACAAATAAAGAAATCTCAATTATCTCACCACAATTCATGTTTATGTTCCTTGTAGTTCAACTAAAAGATTCACAAACATACCCCTTATTGAATATATTATCACAAACAAAATCTCTCTCTTATAATGTTAAATAAACAACAAAGATTATGCTATCCTAAAATAAACTTTTATTTTGCATAACGATTATTAATAGTAAAACTAATAGCAAAATAATATATTTTGACATATACTTCAAATATCTATACACTTAATTGTATTATTTGTTAAGAGTGAATATATTATGTCATTTGTCCGATATTTATAAATTAGTATGATTTACTTATTTGCTAGAATTGTATAAAAGTCAGGAAAAGTTTAATAGTACTTTTTTTTTTATAAAGGAACAACATATAAATATGCTTTTAAATTTTGATCTTAGCTGATATTTATGTCTTTTAATTTAGTATGTGCACAAATATACATTTAAATTTGTGTAAAGTTAAATAAGTAAATATACATATCCTAAGTGACATATTATCATAGAACGACACATTGTAATTTAAAACACCACGTAAAATACATATATCTATTTATTCAAATTTAAATTAGTTTAATTCATATAAATCTAAAGTTGAATTATAAAATATCAACTGAGATTAATTTAAAAAAATATATTTATGTATTATACGTTTATGAAATGTAGACCGGCAGAGCCATTTGCTTGACCAGTCAGCTAAGAAAATTGAATTCACAATATATTTATGTTGAATTCACACCAAAATTGTTACTATGTACTATATAATTTACAGTCGTCTCATTACTGAATAATAGAGTCCGGAGCCTAAAGGGATAAAATATTAAAATATTAACAAAAATTATAAAATGGTATATAAATTTTTAAATTAACTAAAACGGTAAAATCGCTGGAACAACACCGATTTCTTCCGCCGGAAAAGCGATTTTGTAAAATGTGATTTTTTTTTTCAAGAAAATCAAATTTTTTTTCATGACTAATAAAAAAAATTAAGAAAATCGCTGCCCTATGAAAATCGAAGGAGGAAATCGTTATTGTTCCAGCGATTTTGCCTTTTTGATTAATAAAAATTTTATATATCGTTTTAGAATTTTTGTTAATATTTTATACCCTTTAAGCTCCAGACTCCTTAATAATATCAGTTATATAAGTCACAAAATAATTCTTTTCAATTTTACAGGGTCATTAAGCCTAATATGTTTTAGGTATGTCACATTAGATCTTTACTATTATAGTGTAGGGATTAAGCATGATGCCTAGATCTATTTATTCTCTGAATCTACTAAGTGGAAATATGAAGTAGGGAGACATAATGCCTAACCTCTAAAGGTAGTTCTATATATACCTAACTTGTCCTTGTTAGAACTCAAGAATAAATCAGTATTATGGGAGGGTTGGTTATGCAAACTTTGAAAGATCATGAGTAATAAGACCAACGGGAATATAATATTCGGTCAACTGACATATATTTATAAGAGGAGATAAACAATTAAATATATGAAAGTACAAAATATTGAGAGTAGTAACCTCACGTTGTCATACAATTCATTTGTAGTGAAAAGAGGTTCACACAAGTAATAATGTATTACTTGTGTCCAACTGTTTCTCCCCCCACATAACACTTTTGAAAACCCACAGAACTACATTGTAAATGTTTTCAAGTTAAGAAAAAATGAACCTCCTCTATGAGTCATAATTTTTTTCCTACAAAAAAAAGAATTCGCCAAATATGAAGACTTTTTTGTATTTCCCTTTTCATAAAAGAAAAACTCATTTATAATAAGAAAATCATGATAAAATACCCAATAATTGACTTTTAGATCAAATTGGGTATGTACGTACAAGGACTACTTTATTATAATTAAATTGGGAATATTTTTTTCAAAAAATATCAATCTTATGCGATGTGAATTTGAATTAGTGAAACATTAATACGAATGTTGAACTGAATCAAGTGAAACAAAGTAAAATAATTAAATATACATTTCAGCATAGTGTACAATTGGATCGTCTGTTTATTTTTTGAAACTTTTTATTTCAACTTGAGACATTTCAAGAATTGAATTTAATAAACCATGCACTTGTATAATCATAGCAATCAAGAGCTTAAACCTAAAATTAGATAAAATGATCATTCCGTTAATTTTATTTTTTTTATACATAAAATAACCTAATTATCATTTATAATGGGCAACTTTCACATATAGCAAACAAAAAATTCATATTTGTATGCTTATAACAAAACACTTTGAATGATTGCCGCCCATAGCAAACATAAAACGTTATACTTCGCTATACATATACCAAGTGTCTAATTCGCTGGCCTAAATGTCATAATTCGCTGGTCTATTCGCTGCACTGCAACTTGTTATCATTCGATATCATATTCCTGCAATTGTATAATTCGTACCTATTTCACTGCAAATTGTATAATTCACTGACTTGTTCGCTTGCACTATTAAGGTTTATAGCAAGAAGATATATGTTTTTCTCCGCTTTATACAAAAACAGAAAACAACATAATACACTTAGTTGTGATTTAAAGCGATAGAAATTGTATTTCATTACAATGTAGATTCGAAATTGTAAATTCGTTTGACCTTTTCTATGCAATATTTTGAAGTAAAAATGTTTGTTGTGTAAATGTATATAATTAAGTGTATAAACACGAGATATTATATTTTTGATTGTGTATATCAATTTTTTGCGCTTTATACAAACAGGAAACAAAATTATACCCTTCTGTGTATAAAACGAGAGAGGCGAGAGAGATTTCGGGGAGAGGAGAGAAGGGACGCTGGCAATTTTAGATAAACGTTTGCTATGGAGCACAACGAAATCAAACCTCTAGAGATTCCATTTATTTTAGATATTAGTTTGCTAGTCTAGACAAAGGTGCCAGGAGATAAGTAATTGGGCTAGTGGTGGGCAAAATGACAAAATGACGAGAAAGAGCTTCTTGCCCAAGTGGGCCTTAAGGCAAAAGATGGGTCAACCAAAACCTTTTGGGCTTTAATCGTAGAGATAGTATTCTTTGAGTGGCCCATTTTTCTTTGATATTAGAGCATAACTTTCAATTAAGAATTTCAAATTCCAATTTTGTTATCATTCAATTAATATGAATTTATATTGGTAAAAATTCCCCTAGCTAGCTCATCGTTTTTTTTTAATGGAACGACTTCTTGATGTAGTGATCGTCTTTAAATGAAATGTAGATGAACTAATTATCATGGGAGCGAGGAAGGATTTTTTCACCATAGTTGCATTTGAATTTGACATAGTAATTTGAAGAAGGTGGCTGATCATCCAATTAAATTAGAGCAACTTTCACAAATATCAATTATAAAATTCATATTTGTATGATTATAACAAAGTTTGCATAATTGTGCTTCATAGCACATCTATATATATATTATATATATATAATGTTATATTCGGTATAATATACAATGAAGTGAATGTATAAAAACGGGAAACAAGAAAAATTATATACAATTTGAATTGTATTAAAACGAGAAAGAGAGAAAGACAAAAGAAAAATGCGCAGGGGAGATTTTTATTGTATTAATATAAGTGTATATAAGAGAAGATATTGTATTTTGCAAGTACTATACAAGTTCTCTTGCTTGATAAAATAGAAACACAATTTAACAATTCGTTTCTGTGTTTGTATAAGCGATATAGGCGAAGGGTGGTTGAGGCGAGATCTGGGAGAGGGAAACGAAAAATGTATGGATATATACAATTTTTTCTCGCTTATACAAACCAAAAAACACATTTTATTACACTTGTATTGTATAAAGTGAGAGGAACGAGAGAGGAAGAGAGAGAGATGGAGCGAGAGAGAGAGAGAGAGAGAAGAAGAGTGGCGACGCGAGAAGTGTAACGACCTGTCTAGTCGTTTGAGCAAACGGATTTATTCTGGAAAAACCGGCCAGAGGACGATAAAGGAGGCCACGACGGACCGTAACGGGCACGACGGACCGTCGTGGAGGTGCTCGTTTCAAAACACTTAGAAATAATCTGACATTGGTGGTACTGAAAATCGCTCTTGAACGTCGTGACGGATGAGAGTGCAGGACGGACCGTCGCAGGCCGACGGCCCGTCACAGGCAATACACTCAAAAATGAGTTTCTGGGCTACGCGGGACCGCAGGGACGGACCGTCGCAGGCGCGACAGGCCGTCACTGGGACGCAATCCCAGTTCGGGTCGGATTTATTTACACGTTTTTAAGAGACGTTTTGACATTCCTGCCTTTAATGATAAAGTGAGGGTTTAATGTTAATAAGTTCAATTACTTGGGGGTTAAAAGAGTGGGGTACCCTAAGTTAATAGGGGTTATTTATTGCCATCTTTAGTCTAATTATATATTAATTAGGGGTTAAAAGAAGAGGGTTTGAATAAAGAAAATAAAGGAAAAAAAATGAAAAGAACAGAAAGAAGAAAGAGATGAGAGAGGAATCGATCAAGAGAGAGAGACGAAGAGGGTAACAAGGATTTTGAGAAGAGAGCTTATTGATTCAATTCTTCGGTGGAGGGGAGGTTTGGTTTATGTACGATATTCGTAGTGAACTCTTAATAGTGAATATTATGTGTTGATAATATTGTAAACCCCTGCTGGCTATGTGCTTAAGTTGTAGCTTGCGTGATTATGATTTAAAAGTGATGAAATTAACAGATGCATGATGTGACGTTATGGAATCCCCAAATCTTGAAAGAACCCTAATTCACTTATATAGTATTAAATGCGATGATGATGCCTTAGTATGAAAAGACGGCTTGATAAATATATAATGAGATGATGATTGCCTTAGTGTAAAAGAAGGCTTGATGATAATTTAGGGGATCGGGTTGAAACGTTCACTGGGTACAAGGATAGAGATGAGGGATCGGAGAGAGTGTCACGGTTACGACACCAGGATAGATAGGGATAGGGCGGAGGAAACGGGAAGCCCCCTTCAACTACCCGTCGTGCCAATTATGGAAAAGCGTAGACGATCTAGGAAGATGGGAGTGAGATGCCGGGGGGAAAAGGGAAGCTCATACTATATCGGTCAAGGATTAGAATGCCGGATCGGTGCCATCGTTCCGGCACCGGCACCCAGGATACCAGGAGAGAAATGAGGATCGGAGTGTCTAGTACCGACACAAGAGGGAAGAAAGATAATGGAATCTTGAAAGATAATGAATATATCAATCTAATGAACGTAATTCCCAAAATAAGTATATGGTATTGAGGCTGACGGTCCTCATGTGTGAACTCGGCTGTAGTTATTGATGAATTCATGTGGTATTATACATGTTGAGTATTGTAGTTGATTACATTTTTATTGATATATACTGTTCCCTATTTGAGTGGGCGATGATATCTACTCAGTACGTTGGTTGTAGACCCCTACTTTCATGTTTTCCTCTTTGTTATTTTGTGTATCAGCAAACGTTCAGTCAACTTCAACTAACAGCAATCTACCAGCTCACTTTCATCGGAAAATTCAGGGTGCAGCTAATGAGGTCTTAGCTTGGATGGGGTCTCCTTCTTCAAGTCTTGATGCTGAACTTCCGGCATGGACTAGCTTAGCTTTTAGTTATTTGGTTCTTAGACATTCCTAGTAAGTATTTGAGATTGATGTTCTTAGTTGTGATTGATGACTTCCAGATTTTGGGGATTAATAATAATAGTATTGGAATGTTTTTTATTAATGAGGTTTAAGTCTTCCCGCATTATTTTCTGTTTATATATCGGAAATGTTAAGGTTTAGATGGCGTGGTTCGCTCCATAGGGGGTAAATGTGGGTGCCAGTCGCGTCCTGATTTGGGGTTCGTGACAAAATTGGTATCAGAGCATTAGGTCATGGTCTCCATCACACAAGAACAGTCTAGTAGAAGTCTTAAGGAACGGGAGGGGACGCCTTTACTTTTTCTTGAGAGGCTTTTATAAAGGACGTTAGGAAAATTTCACTCTTCATATTCTTCGTGCTACTACTGAGTCCAATGGTATGTGGGCGATACGAATGGTATCTGACCATCTTCACTCTATTTCGCAGATGGTTTAGCAATAGAGCAACGACCGGCACCAGGCAGCAAACAACGGAAAAGGACAAGAAACGACTGAGCCAGCCAATGTGGGCTTGTAGCTCGAGGAAAGAGCAACGAAAAGAGGCCGTGGGAGACTGGCCGTGGGAGGACGTACTCTAGAGGAAGAGGCAAGACCTAGCCCATCTGATTAACTAGGGCGGTGACTCCTCCACGACCGAGGAGGTGATAAGATCGGAGGGGAGGAAGGGAGAATTAACAAGGGCAGATAGACAGAGAGTGAGGAAAAGGAAAATGCCACCCCAACCTACCCCAGAGATGATCAACCACGTAACTCGCTTATCTTAGGGGTTATACGATCGGGTCAGGCACCTCCAGTGGTCTGCACCAAACACCTCGGGTTTCAGAGGTACGAATGCGGGTACTATGGCCTCCCCGCAGATGGATGCATCATTGGGAATATGCACATTTCCACGTCTGACGAACTGGGGCTATTATGACAAAGTCAGCATGAACGTTCAGTAAGTTCTTGAAATTAAAACACTCCAGATTAAGGGCGCAGGAATCAGATGGATGCCTCGTTTTTGGTTGATGGTCATGAGCTATTACACAAGATGGGTTATAGTTATTAGCAGGTTTTGTTTGGGTTGAATTCGTGAGATATCAGTTTCAAGGGAACGCCAAAGTCATGGTGGCGGTCACATGTGGAGGGAACCCAACAGAAGGCACCACCTATGAATTGGGACTCATTCTTACTCTGTTTATGGAGAAGTATATCCCAAGGAAGGACTTTGAGGAGATAGAAAAAGGGACGAGTTCTTGAGTCTAGAAACAAGGGAGGAGCAGTTAACGCGTTATGAGGCTAAAATTTCGGCGCACTATTCCAGATACGCCACCCAACTGTGTTTAGTCCACAGAACGGATTCGCGTTTTGTGAAGGGGTTGAGGCGAGTTGCGGATTGGATTTCAGCCTTAAAGGTGAGCGGCTACGGCACACCTCTCCAAGACGGTGGTTAGACTTGGTGGTGGGGGGATAGAGGTGGAAGGAGCTAAGCAGACGACTTCACCACGACACGACATCGAAAAGGTTTCGAAGGGGAGGGAGGTGTAATGGTTCTCACTTAGAGGACAGAGGCTCCGGAGGTACTCAAATCGACCAATTCAGTCTTCACTTACAGGGCGTGAGTGTGGGGTCCACACAGATCCCAAAGCGGCAAAAACGAAGAAGTTATCCTTTACTGCGATCGACGTATGTCCGAGACAAGACCAGATGAGAGACCTATGCAATGACCCCGAGGAGTGTTATGGATGTGGGGAGGGTTGGAACATCAAGAGGTATGTCCAAATCAGAGTACAGAACCCCACTAGCTAGGAGGTTTAGAGGTGGTCATGGTAGGGAAGCTTTTCTGTGGAGGACGTGGTGTCGAGGGTAATGGTGGTAACACAACGGCAGAGGGTGAAGAGGTGATGGGCCAACCAAATGGGGGGGGCGCCCTACTACGCAACATGGTAGGGGCAATGACAGACAAACGATAGGGCCCATTGTTGCTTTTCTGGGGATCTGAAGCGGAGCGTCGGATGCTGTTAGCACAGGTTATATTTGGTTGTGAATGCATGGCATCTGTTTATTTGACCCTGGCTCCACGTTTTCATATGGATCTTCATCATTTTGCTAATGGTCTAAAATGCATTGTGAATTACTTGACATGCTATTCGTGTTTCTACACCGGTGGGGACGTCTGTGGTAGTTGAAAAGGTACATAGGTCTTGTTTGGTGAACTTTGTGGGGTAGCAACACTATGTAGATTTGGTTATTTTAGAATATGGGTGACTTTGATGTCATTCTGGGTATGACTTGGCTTTCTCCAAATTTTGCGGATCTGGGATTGTAATGCAAAAAAATGTTGACATTGGCCAAGCCTGGGACAGATAGTCGGTGTGGGAGGGTGACTTTACAATTCCATCCGGTGCGTACATCTCATTTCTGCGTGCTAAGAAATGGTTAGTAAGGGTTGTGAAAAGGGCTTATTGGCACATCTCAAGGATGACACTACCCAAGTACCTTCGATTGACGTCGCGTTTCGGTGGTCCGTGAGTTTCTTAGGTATTCCCTGCAGAGATCTTCTGGTATGCACCCGATAGGGATATTGACTTCTGTATCGATCTTGTGAACCGGGCACACGCCCCTTTCATATCCCCGTATTAGAATGGCTCACGCGGAGTTAGTAAGAGAGTAAAGTCAACTTCAAGAGTTGTTGAGCAAGGGGGTGTCTTCATTCAGCCATTGCATCTCCTTGGGGTCGCCTCCGGTTTGTTGGTAAGAAGAAAGATGGGAAGTTTGGAGGATGTGCATAGACTACCGACAGTTTTGGAACAAGTTAACTATTAAGAAAAAGTGATCCTCTTCCTCGCATTGATGACTGTTCGATAGTTACAAGGTTGCTTGTGTCTTCTCTAATATTTAAGTGAGAGCAGGTTATCATCAATGAAATACGGGCAACGATTGTGCCAAAGACTGCTTTTCGACAATGACGCCTATCACTGGTGCCTTTGTGGTGAGCTGGTCGGGAGGGAAAAGTACGACATGTGATCGGGGGGGTGGTGGCGGTGATGTGTTTTTTGGTCTACGAATGCCCCTTGTGCTTCATGAGCTTGATGAACGGGAGATTTAAGACGATTCTGGAAATCTGTGATCGCCCCCCCCCCCCATTATATATGAGTAATACTGGTATATTCTAAAGTAAGAAGGACATGAGGAAGAGCATTTGAGGAGAATGGTATTGGAAACGTTGAGGGATATAAAAAGCTTTATGCCAAGTTCTTAATGCGAGGTTTGGCTTAGATGCAGTGTCCTTCTTGGGGCACGTGGTTTGTGGTTTTAAGGATTGGAGTAATGGTGGATCTTCTAAGATCGAAGAGTAAAGTAGTGAACAAGAAGGGGTAAGACTTACTAAATGTGTCAGAGATAAGGAGCTTGTGGGAGTTTAGCGAGCTACTACCGCCGATTTGTCAAGGGCTTCTCTTCTATTGCTTCCAATGACGAACTGACTCAAGCAAAATGTTCCATTGGATGTCGGAATGAGTTGTGAGGGAAAGCGTCATGAAGCTAAGACGCGGTTGACTACTGCACCAATTTCACCTGCCAGTGGAAGGTAAAGAACTTAATTGTCATTGTGTGATGCCTCCATTGGGGTTGGGTTTGTTGCTGCAGTGCTAATGCCAAGAGAAGAACTTGATGCTTATGCTCAAGACAATTAAAAAGGCAGAACGTAACTATCCAACCATGACTTGAATGGCCCCGGTAGTGTTGCATTGAAGCAATGAGACACTATTTATATGAGGGTTAAAGTGGAGTCTAACGGATATCGTAAGTCTACAGGATGTCTTCATCAGAGAGATTTGAATTTGAGACAGAGGAGATGGATGGAACTACTGAAGGATACGACCTCCACTATTTTGTAGATCCGGGGAGGGCGAAATGTTGTGTGGCAGATGCCTTGAGTAGGAGGCGGGAGGGAGGGAAAGCATTGGAAGTCTAGCTCATTTGCAACCTCTAGAAGCCCATTGGCTAGTTAGAGAGGTTCAGACTCTGCGATAACGACTTCTTGATGAGTTGGAAATTAAATGAGAAGGGAGGAGGATTGTTGGCTAGTGTGATTCAAGATCTTCTTTCTTGACAAGGATTAAGGGAAAACAGTTTGATGATGAGAACTAGGCGAATCCGAGATTAAAGTGTTGCGATGGAGAGGCCAAAGAAGACAACAATCGACGGGGGTGTGTTTGTTGTTGAGGATTAAGGGTAGGGAAGGGTGATGGGTACACCGCCATTGATGATTTTGATCAACACTATTCTGGCAGAAGAAGAGACGCTTCACAGTTCAAGGTATTCTATACATCGGGTCAACCAAGATGTATCGCGACCCAAACAACACTTGGTGAGTAGTAGAATGAAGCGCAATATTGTTGACTTATTGCCAAGTGTCCAAACTGTCAACAAGTGAAATATGAACACCAAAGCCCGGAGGAACACTGCAAAAGAATGCACATTCCGGGAGTGGAAGTGGGGAAGAATTGCAAAAATGGCTTTTGTGTTGGTCTTCCAAAGACCTTGGGCAAAAGTTCGACTCAATTTGGGTGATTGTGGACAGATTAACTAAGTCTGCTCCTTCATTACGGTTTTTAAGGTGACTTACACTGCAGAGAAGAGAAGTGAGCCAAATTTACATCTCAGGAAGTTGTTCGCTTGACATGGAGTTCCACTGCCATCCATATCAGATGTCGAGTACGACAGTTTAGTTTATTCTAAGTTTGTTTTGAAACCTTGCATGCCAAGAATGGGTACCTAGGGTTGGACCTAGTACCAGCCGTTCCATCATCAGACCGTAATGGACAGTCTGAGGACGCGAACGATTCAAGTGTGGAGGATATGCTTCGCGGCATGCGTTGATAGAGTTTGGGTGGCCAATTGGGATTAGCTCTTACCTTTGGACAGAGTTTTCGTACAATAATAGCTACACTCCATATTGATATGGCTCCAATTTGAAGCATTGGATGGGAGGAGGTGTCAGATCTTCCCATTGGCTGGTTTGATGCATTCGAGGTTAGACCTTGGGGGTGCGGGGGGGTTACCGCTATCTTGAGGGATTCGTTAGTTTTAAGAAAGGTGAAGGGCCATTCAAGAAAAGCTTCTAGCGGCGCAAAGTAGACAAAAGGAGTTATGCAGGACCGAAGGTTAGAGACTTGGAGTTCATGGAAGGTGAACAAGTCTTGCGAAGGGTTCACCCATGAAAAGGGGGGGTGTGATTTTTGTTTTGGGCGGTTTGGCAAAAGGGTAGCTAACGTACAAGGTTATATTGGGACCATTTGAGGTACTAAGCGAATAGGGGAGGTGGCTTATGTGAATTAGCCTTGCCCACAGGGATGTACGGAGGTGAATCAGGTGTATTCATGTGGTCCAGTTGAAAAGATAACCATGGAGATGGAAAGGAAACTACATATCCGTTGGGACTCAGTGTTGTTGGATGAGAACTGATATGAAGAGGAACCAGTTGCTACTTGATAGAGAAGTTCGCAAGTTGAGATCGAGGCAGGGAGAGATTGCAATCAATCAAAGTAATGGAAGAATCTGACCGGTTGAAATTGTTAGAAGCTACTTGGAGAAGGAGCGGAATATGCAAGACAAAATACCCACATCTGTTGACGATTCAGGTATCCTTTTCGCTTTTTTTCCTCTTTTTTGATCGTTCGGGGACGCACGTGGGCTAAATTGGGTAGCTATTGAAGACCTTTTGTCTTAGTCGTTTTGACAACGATTTTATTCCGGAAAAAACTGGAAGAGAGGCGACGGAGGCACGACGGACCGTCACGGGACGACGGACCGTCGTGGAGGCTTGTCGTTTCAAAAAAACACTTAGAAAATCTGCCCCCAAATTGGGGGTACTGAAAATCGAATCTCTGAACTGTGACGGATGTGGCAGGACGGACGGAGCAAGGCGAGAAGGCAAGTCAAAGGCCATCCACTCAAAAATTGAGTTCTGGGCAACGACGGACAGCGGACGGACCGCGCAGGCGCGAAGGCCCGTCACGGGATACGCATCCCAGTTCGGGTCGGATTTCTTTGTACACGTTTTAGGACCGTTTTGCATTCCTTGCTTAATTCTAAAGTTGAGGGTTAATGTTCATAAGTCTAATTACTTGGGGGTTAAAAGATGGTAACCCTTAAGTAATTAGTGGGTTATTATTGCATCTTTAGTCTTAATTATAATTAATTAGGGGGTAAAAGAAAAGAGGGTTTGATAAAGAAAAAATAGAAAGAACAGAGAAAGAGAGAAGGAACGATCAAGAGAGAGAGCGAAGAGGAAACAAGGATTTTGAGAAATTAGCATTGTTGATTCAATTCTTCGGTGGAGGTAAGGGTATAGGTTATGGTTTTATTATTGGTAGATTTGTAGTCGAAACTTCGTAATAGTGGAATATTCGGGTTGATAATATTGTAAACACTTGCCTATGTGCTTAAGTTGTATGTTGCGTGATTATGATTAAAAATTGTATGAATTAAACAATGCATGAAGAAGTTATTGAATCCCAAATCTTGAATGAAAGAACCCTAATTCACTTGATATCTATATAATGAGAATGATGATGCCTTAGTATGAAAGAAGGCTTGATAAATTATATAATGAGAATATGATGCCTTAGTGTAAAAGAAGGCTTGAGGAATTAGGGGATCGGTGCACGTTTCAGGTTACAGGATTAGAATGAGGATCGGAGTGTCACGTTCCGGACACCAGGATAGAAGATGGATCGGGGTTGCCCTGCAAAGTGAAAACTCTTTTCGGGGTACCAGGAAGAATGAATATGGGATCGGGTGCCACGTTCCGGGTTACCAGGATAGAATGAGGATCGGAGTGCCACGTTCCGGCAAACAGGCTAGAAATAGAGGATCGGAGAGTGTCACGTACCGACACACGAGGAGAAAGATAATGAATCTTGAAAGATAATGAATATACTCAATCTAATGAAATTAATTCCCAAAAATAAGTATGTATTAGGCTTGAGTACTCATGTGTGAACTGCTGAGTATTGATGAATTTCATGTGTTTGTTATGCTACATGGTGAGATTGTAGTTGATTGACATATTATTGATATATAATGTTCCTATTTTGAGTTGGCCGATGATATCTACTCAGTACGTGGTGGTTGTAATGACCCCTTAACTTTCTGTTTGCCTCTTTGTTTATTTTGTGTAATGCCGCAAACGTTCAGTCAACTTCACCAACAGCAAGGGATCTAGCAGTATTCACTCATCGGAAATTCAGGTGAGTAATGAGTTAAGATTGGAACTGGGCCAATTTCCCCTCCTCGAGAAAGGAGGAACTCCAGGCCAGCGAGACCATTCTCCACCCTTCCTCATACCTTTCGACCCCACCACACCCTCCACGCCCCCCCTACCTCCAGAATTTTCCACCCTACCCCCACACGCCTCTCTGCCACCATCTCTTCCGCCAACTACACCCCTCCTACCTCCCACCCTACCTCCTCTCCCTTGCCGGAACTTCCCGGCAGGGACTAGTTCGCTTTTTAGGTTATTTTGTTCTAGACATTCTAGTTAAGTAATTTGAGATAGAGTTCTGGGATAGATGATTCCAGGGAGTTTGGGAAATAATAATAGTATGAATTGTTTTATTAATGAGTTTAAGTCTTCCGCATTATTTTTGTTGATATATTGAATGGTAAGGTTTATGAGGGGTTGGTCGTCACATAGGAGGGTAAATGTGGGGTGCCAGTGCGCGTCCACCTGTGATTTGGGTCGTTTTTTTTTTTGTGATTTATTAGTTATCTCAAATTATATACAATTTCCCATTAATTATTTATATATACGTATATTGCAATAAATTGTATATCATATAATAAATTATGATATAATAGGGGATCCTACAATATTCTCATGTGATCTAGTTTATATCGATATACATAATTATGCACTATTGAATAAAAATGAATTTCGTTTGGAATTTGTTATATATTTGTAAAGACAACGAGAGTTGTGTTATGCAATTGAGTATATGTTTTAACTCACTTAAAAATATTATAATGATGTATATAATAATTCCAGAAATCTAATTTAAAGTCTACCAAATTAATGAATTTCACTCTAAGCTTTTCCAGTCCTTATAGTATGGTTTTAAGCCCAATCACTCACACAACTTTCAAGTCAATTGGGAAAGGGGGAGCGGGAGGGAGGAAAGGACAGAGGGAAGAGAAGGGGACAAAATAGCGCATGAGGAGGGGGGGAATGACTGCGAGAGGAAGGATAGGGCAAGGGGAGGGGGTGAACCCTCCCTTCCACAACTTCCCCGCTCCACCCTCACACCCCCCTACCCCCCACTCCCCCCCACCACCTTCTTTCGCTCCTTTCACAACTTATTTTCTTCCTACCTCGCTCCCCACCCACCGCCTACCTACTAGCACTTTGATCCCCCGCCCCCCTACACCACTCCCACTCCCCCCCAAACAAATCCGTCCCCCCTTCCCTACGCCTCCCCCTTTAAAATTGCAAAAAATCCCTAAATGTGGTGATTGAAATCTGGATAACTCCGAACATAGCGTTCACAATTCCGGGTATATCCCTCTATGTCCCTATACATCGCGTCTCAACTTCGAATACATCACTCAACGTCTTGATACATCACATACATTATGATACATCACGTAAAGTGATATACCGATCGATACATCGCGTAAAGTGATGTATCTGAGAATTCGATACATTGCTAAACTGATGTATCCGAACGATACGCTGCATAAACTAGTGTATCCAAAAATATGAGAGAGTGGAGAACGGGAGAGGACTTGTTGAGAGTAGGGGATGTTCATTAACGTTTTTAAACGATGGAGAAACTTTTAGAGATATATGACAACTAAATTGGGTGATTTAGGTAATTTTTTTCAAATTAAAAGCCTAAATCCTTGCTATTTTTTCTTCTTCTTACTTTTAGATTTCTTTCTCAAGCAAAACAAGGATAAAAATCACTTTAATACTGCAGCCATCAAATAAAATTAAAACTTGAAGAAGTAGTTATCTATAGAACTTCAATGACATAAAAATAATGTTCTAATATAAATACTGAATCTCATAACTAATAATACTAGTCCCACAAACCTAACTAAAACAATAAAAAATAAAGTGACACATTTTTTTCCATTGAATAAATGAAAGACGAAGACAAAATAAATAAATTGCCACACCCACTAAAAAGAAACCAATTCTTTTAAGCTTTTGTATTTTCTAAAGAGACTAACTTTAAAAAATATCAGAAATAATGTCCCAAAATCCTATAAAGTATTTATATTATTGTCTATGCAAGTTGACCTAAAAAAAAGTATTTATATTATTGTCTATGCAAGTTGACCTACAAAGTATTTATAGTATTGTCTATGCAAACTTATAAAATTAGATTTGTTGCAAAAGGGTTTATTCAGAAAGAAGAAATCGATTATGAGGGGAAAAAATCATATCAATTTGAATGAGTAATTTGTATGTATTAATTGGCCTATAATTTTTTAATATTAGATAAAAAGTTTGAAGAAAAAAATTATCACGTTGAATTTACAATATTTTGTATGTTTTAAATACAGCATGTTATTTTACACTCTATGAAATTCATATTTTGACATTCCTCTTTTATGAAAGTCTAATGATTTGTGGGATATTGATTTTTGTATCACATTAGTAAAAACTTATTTTATTTTTTATTTCGCGCTTAGAATTTTTGGAATTTTTAAGTAGTATAGGTCAAAAACTTCTAGAACATAAAAAAATATGTCAATGACAATAATGTATTTGATAATGAACATTTTTATATATATATATATTTTCATGCTATTACAATAACAATTAAATCAAAAAATAACTTTTGGATTCACATCTTCAATAATGCATAAGTAGTTAACATCAAACTACAATAATCAGTGCTAAATCACTGTCTAAGAATTAATAATTAAATTTTCTTGTGCTATGCTTTCTTCTAATTAACAATATTAAATATTTATGCATGATTAGTGTCTGATTATAATTTCAATTTGACATTGATAAGTTTATAGTATTAATTTAAAATAATATTAATCGAGAACTCTAAGAAAATGACTTGTGGGACACCGATTAGGATTACCACTAAGCACTTTTCAGTTGCGACTTGCGTAGTAGAATTTGGGCTAGTTCGAGGACAAATGTTATTTAAAGTGAAAACAAAAACACAAAGAACTATCCGAGTCTACAGAATTTACTGTGTGTTTCAAAGAAATTTAATCTCCTCAAGCACATGAGGTTGTAGATTAATTTCTCCCAAGATAAAACAGATTAATCATTAAAAAAGTAGCTACGGCACTTCAAACTTCAATAATTTCAACGAACACAAAATGACAGCAATGAATCACACACACAAACACAATCAGTCGATTTTATTTTGTAAGAAATGTATGCAAGAGGAGGGATGAAAATTCGATACAGGAAAATGAAAGGAAACCTCTCTATTTATAGCCAGCAAAGGGTTTATGTTTTAGTTTTGTAAAGTATCAAAACTCTTTAGAATAGACAAACTTTTCAGAAAGATCACAACCTTCGGAAAAGACACAAATTTCAAACGTCAAACCCTATAGAAAAGACACAACTTTTTCATAAAGGTCCACAACTTTTCGGCAAGGTACACACAAACCTTCAGGAGAGTCGACAATCTTCATTTATTATTCACACATTAGAACCCAACGTCCCCCACATGATAGGGAAAAGACTACTGTAAAAATGTATGCATGAAACATGTTTGATTCGAACTAAGGATTTGTTTACATCTGGATAAGTGAGTTTCCTTTGAACTTTTCCATAGTGAACGTATAGTCGGATTATACTCAGTTTAATCGGTAGATTTTAGAATAGAGATTTGATATATTGAAACCGTAAGCTTTGGGTGTATTAACATAGACAAACAATAAGGTCACACAATCAATCCTTGAACTGTTTTGTTCTCATTGTTTTGTTGTTTTCAGTCATGAACACGTTTGATTTAGAAAGGCGAAGAAACTGGCGTTACAGGTTACCCGTGAAAGGACTTAACTTCCAAAATTACATAGGTGATTTCTAAATGTTATTTGTCATAATACAACCATTTGATATACCCTATATCAAACTTAGAAACCATTAAAAAGTCCTAATGCATTTATCCTTGCTACTTAACATTGTCTTATCATGGGAATGAACCACAAAAAATTTTTGAACAATATTTTAACGTCATTAATGACTTTGTTTGATCTCCTTGGACCTAGATCTTCGGATCTCCAGTTTTCTAGGTAGAGTTACCGTCACAATGACTTCTCATCGGCCATAGTATCATTCTCTTTGATAATCTATCATCTCCCTCTCTAGTTAGGTCTTTAATAGGTGGATCTGACACATTATTCTTTGACTTAATCTAGTTATGTGACAACCCCCTCGGGATCAATAATCAGGTGTCTCTGCAGGGCGGCCATGCGCCTCTTTAATACCCTTTATTGGCTGGCAGCCTCAAGGGGAATCGAAAACCCGTGACCTATGGCTCCTTTACTCCACTCCCAAGGAATAGCCCTTACCAATTGATCAGCAGCATCATGGTTACAGGGCGATCTCCTGGGGAGGGATGTAGGGATTGTATGTAAGGAGCCATAGGTCACGGGTTCGATCTCCATTGAGGCATAAGAGCAATAAGAGAGGGGAAGATTAAAAGGACGGGTATGGGCCGCCCATGGCAGAGACAATACCTGAGTATGTGGATCCCGAGGGGGTTGTCACAAGTTAATTATTAGAATTCCACTAGCGAGTAGTTCTATAACGATATTATGTCAACGTCACATATGACAAGATTTTTTGTTATACATTATGCTCTGCACCCTACCTATTGCAAATTAACTCTCACAATATATGCATACTAGAGCTAATGGTTAGGGCCAAAAATCTTTCAAGAAAATTTGGAGTCATTCTATTTCTTCACCAACCTTATGTAGAGTGAATTAACTCTCACAATATATGCACACTAGAGCTAATAGTTAGGCGCCAAAAAATCTTCAAGGAAAATTTGGAGATTAATTAGTTCACCAGACTATCTAGAGTGATAATAAACTCGGAATTCAAAAATAGAGCCGAGCGATACACTTCTGGGTTGTAAGATTTTCAAGGAGGAGAAGAGATTACTCATCCATCAAAAGTAAATACATATTTCTCGTGAATGTCGTACGCATTGACCTAGTGATTCCAATTTATATCATTATATTCTTTCACTACTATTTGAAATAATAGGTGATAACTCACAAAACAATAGTTTTTAAGTATGTTTTTAAAAACTCCAAAACTCTTGCATTATCATCCAATGAGTCTTGATGGAGATTTACTTATTATGAACCGAACCAGCTTTACTAATAGCACATTGCGATATATAAGGGCGGTTAACACTTCATTCTAAATTATATATACTTCACAATGTTCTAGACAACTTCAATTGTTAGTCATTTTCCGTCATTCATTGTAAAAGTAAAAAAGACTCACATTGAGGCGTCGTGTATTTAGTCCATAAAGTGACTTAACAAGTTTACACACTTTTTTTTTATCAGGAACCACAAAATCCTCGGGTTGTTATATGTAAATTTCTTCCTTAAAAATGTTCACATCCATTTTGACAAATTCACAACTAGCACAATTAGAATCTGAATTGATGTAATTCTAATTAGAAGCTATTATATGTCAAAATAATCAAGACTTTGTTATTGTCCAAAGTTTATGACAACAAGTTTTGCTTTGTATTTGTGAATAGTTTCATCAACTTTTTTTTTTGTAGATCCACTTTGAATCCAAAAGTTTATTTTTTGGAGGAAGATCAACCAACTCTTAAGTATGGTAACTCAAGATTGAATCTATCAGCCTCTTTCCAAAAACAGATGAGTATTAAAAAAAATATCTTCTTTGACTATATGAACTCATTTTCAAAAAGAAATATTACAAAATAAAATCTGGAGAAAGTAATTTTTCCATTGACGTTTAATACGACTCTGAATCGCTTTATTGAGTACATTTTCTTTCGATTCTTTCCAAGGTTGTTTAGGCCCTTTATTTGACTATCCGACGGTTCAGACCTATGAACCATAAACCAACATGCTTTAATATTTGTAGCATTCCAATGAACATACAATCCACAGTCTTAAGTCCTATTTTAACCCGTTTGAGAATAATTTCCTCATTTTCATTTCTCAAATGGAATAGACTGTATTGAAAATTGTTAGATTACTATCTTTCAAAAGTTATTGCTTGTATATACTTTCAGAAACGACAAATAATTTTCTATCAGGATACAACAAAGTCTGAACAACCAAAACTTTTTGTTGCTCTCTATCTTAACAAACAAAAGTTTTCTATTTGTTGCTCCATTTTATGAACAAATAAAACTTTTTGTTTGAACATACAAAATTTTATTGTTCTCTTTTGCTGTAATGACAGTACCCCTCACAAAATTTAAGGTAAACCTGAACTTATAAGTAGGACATTCAACATTTCCTTCAAAGTTTGATTTTTTTCCAAGTCAACAATTTTATTTGATTGAACTGAGTATGTGCAGTAATTTAATTAATAGATGATTCTATTTTCCAAAAATACTTCTGCAAAAGAATATTCATATTCTCCTCATCTACCACTTCTAATCATAACAATTTTTTTATCCAACTGATTTTCAACTTCAGTTTTATATTTCCTTATTGTTTCTATTGTTTCATCCTTATCATTCAGCAAATACACATAACGATATATAGTGCAATTGTCAATAAAATCTATGAAGCATTTTTTTCACAACGAGATGGTGTTAACTTCATATCATAAATTTCACTATAAAACATATCTAAGGATTAAAATTTCTTTCAACAACACATACTTAACATTTTGATTTATTGCACTAGAAGTTAGACAAAAATTCTAAGTTCATCAGTGTTTACAAGGTTTTGTAATTGACATGTTCCAAATGTAATGTCACACACAATTTGATTCAAGCAAGTAAAAACAAACAGAAATACTTGGTTTGAAAAAAACTTCCGTGAGGTAACATTTTTCTACAAATATTTTGTTCTTTACTTGTTATAACTTTGTCAAATAGATACATTATTTTAGAGTCAACACCTTGCCAGATGTCCTTTGCAGAAGGACCTTTCTGTAATATTCAATTTTTTTTATAGAATTACCCATGAACATAGTCTCTTAAGTCCAATAAAGGCAATATAATTTTGTGGTTTTATAGTAGTCATATGATATACTAGTAAAGAGAAACTCAACGAAAAGAAAACTGAAGGGGTGCAATGCTTGAATGCACTTGGGAAGAAAATAAGATTAATCTTATCCATCCAAGAAAAACTTACTACATAAAATATACTCGAACATATTAAAGTAGTACTAATTCAACTCAAATCTCTTTTATCATATGATGAATTGATTTTTTTTTATTCTTCTTTCCAACAAAAAGAACACAGAAAATAGAAGTAATTTTCTTAACTCAGAAAATACTATCAATATTAAATTTCTTAAGCTTGTTATCTCCTGTATTAAGATTAGCAAATCAGAAAAAATAAAAGATGAAAACAAAAACACAAAGAACTATTCGAGTCCACAGAACGTACTGTGTGTTCTTAAGAAATTTAATCCCCTCAAGTATCCGAGGTTGCAGATTAATTCCTCCTAAGATAAAAGGGATTAACCATTAAAGAAGTAGTAGTACTTCAAATTTCAATAATTTCAATAAACTTAAAATGACAACAACAAATCACATACACAAACACGATCGATCAATTTTGTTTTGTAAGAAATGTATGCAAGATCAAGGAATAATTCTATGCAGAAAAATGAGAGAAAATCTCTCTATTTATATCAAAAAAGGGTAAAGATTGCAACTCTTTGGAAATAAGACAATCTTTCAGAAAGATCACAAGCCTTTGGAAAAGGCATAACCTTTCAAATGGTCACAACCCTTTAAAAAATACACAACTTTTCATAAAGGTCACAAACTTTCGGCAAAGTCACAACCCTTTAGGAGAGTTGCAACCCTTCATTTTCTGTTCACACCTTTAGAACCCAACAACATCCGGATAGAGTTTATTTTCCTTGTTGCTAAGACGTTACAGAGTTCATAGGAGTTCTCAAAATTGAATTGGAGTGAGTAGAACTTCTGATATCAAACTTGGCATGAAAGAACGTCAAAGTTTCAAGGTGTGTTTCAAAATACGCAAACTTGGGAGGATTTTTGAGGTCTTATACCGTGCAAGCTACTATGTTTTCTATCGAAATTATCTATAAATGTAAGTAAATTACTCTCCTAACATGTTAATTTGATTACTAGGCCTTAGAATTCATGGCAATGGCATTAGGGGAGGGTTTGGTTTGACTTAATGGTGGGAAAAATCCTAATTGGGGTGAAAATATCATGAAACTGGCCACTCATATGAAATAGATGATTTAAATGCACATAAAACAATCAAATGGGTCCTCACCTAGAGGAGTCCGAATTCATGCTCAAAGTTAAATCTTGAAGAGAAATGAAACATTGTTTGACTCATTAATTAGATAAAATTACCATATGATCAATATCAACATACTCAAATTTTTATAAGTTTTGTAATCATAGCAAGTACACAACTCAAAAAAATCCATGTTCATAATAAAAATCTAATTTTGATTGAAAATCGATGGTCAATTGAGCTTTATTTCCGAATTAAGCCAGGTTAATTGACTAAAGTCCCATGATTTGAGTGTTAGATTCATGGTCAATTAAGCTTTTTTTCATATTTTTCTATTTTTAATTCAATTACTCATTTTTGGAATTTATCAAAAAATACAAATTAAACAAATTTATTAAATTGTTGAATTTGAGGCTAGTATATTTATTTGTGAATTTTTGGCGTAAATTTTATATTAGGAAGGAATGTCTTTATTTTTGTGGATATGTTAGTTTTATAATAAATTAAAGTAGAAGAATGAAAATTATTTACTTTTAAATACTTGAAGGATGTTTAATGCTAAGAATGATACTTTAATAAAATAGCTATAGTTAAACTTTTGGTAATGATAATGTTTGTCTAAATAGAAAGAATTAGTTTTGGATTGCTATAATAAAATATTGTTATAACAAATCTTATAATATAATGTTGGGATAATTTCAGAGACTTCCCTTCAGGTTTCGCTTAATAACATCACCTCTCTTGTGGTTTACAATATTACGTCTACATTCCATATTTTCATTTACTTGCAACCATTCTTTAAATCTATTTAAAATATATATAAATTAATTTAGATTTGACAATTTTACCCTTCTTTATATTAATTTCTTCATATTAATAAATATTATATAAAAAAACCCATTTAACAAATACTTTAAAAATAAATCAGCGCAAATATTTTTTTAATCCAACAAAGATCAAAATCTTCACTCAAACGGACCCCACCATTTTCACCAAATATTAACTCTTTATCTTCATTTCACCTTCACCAATTCAAGTAGATTTTTTTGCCGCCAATATCCCATCATTTTTCGACAACAGTTTCTTCAAATAGAAGATAAAAATGAACTCCCCAAGAGAGAGAAATTCGATAAGAACAATCAGATTTTGTTCTAGTTAAAAATTTTCACGAGCGAAGAAGAAACATGATCCAACGAATAGAGATAAATCGTTAAAAATGAGATCTAAATTTTCATTTATAAGGTTAAATTGTCAAATCTAAATTAATTTATATTTATTTCAAATAGATTTAAAGAATAGTTACAAGTAAATGAAAACAAAAAAGGTAGACGTAATATCGTAAACCACATGAGATGTGAGTATTATAGAGCTAAACCTGAAGGAAGGTCTATGAAATTATCCCTACAATGTAACATAATAATTCAGTTTTTTTTTTTGAAAAAAAAAGAAATTTGATTGTAATAATAAAATATTATTATAAAGGATGACTGTTATAGAGAGATCGGATCGTAATAATATGAGTCAATTTATTATTCTTTATTCAAATTGAAGATAACATAACTAAATCTTACTAGTTGCTACATTTTTACGATTATGTGTAATTCTAACTGATTACCAAATGAAAAACATTCATTCTTTTGAGAAGGATTGGTCAAAATCGAATCAATATTGATAACCCGAACTGAAAGATAGGTATTGTTTTATTGGTTTTAGTAACAATTTAATTTTTTTTATCATCGAGTCTTAACAGTTTGAGAATTTTTCTCAACGGGTTAATCTGATAGTAAATTAATAAATCATATTTATATTCATTCGGTATGTAAAGTTCTTGACTTAGGATTTAATTTCATACTTTTATTTGATCTGACCGTCTCAGGATTATTCTACAATGTGCTATACAATTGATTAAGATGCAAACTATCTAACTCATATGCATGATTCATTTGGTTTTATGTGTTTTTAATGATTTTTTAAAGATTAAATCTTAATGGTTAAATCGATAATCAAACCAATAACGATCAATAATAATGAATGAATATCTTAGTAAATTCAAAAAATGATTTAACATCTCTATAAATTAATAATCAATAAGTCAAATTAATAAACTTGAAAAACGAGCCAAACCCACTAAACATGCCCTATGTTTTTGAATCAACAACAAATGGGTATAGGGGAACGTAACACCGACCTTTAACAATCACTTTCAAGTCTTTATCCAATAATTCATGTCGACTTGCCTACTAAAATTATAAATAAAAAAAAACGGCTAATAGAAAATAAATTCTATAATATTAAAATATATATTTCACTCAATCAATATTTATATTTATAATAATAGATAATGAACGAGATAAATGTGCATACTAAATGAACTGTCCCAAATAAAGACTGATATACAGATATCTAAGCGACAAAAAAAAAATATAAGTATCATATGATATCATAAATAAATTAGTAGAGTACATCATTTACCAAAATAAATTTAGAAGTGGATTAGCATAAAAATACAAACATAAATTTTATGAACAAATATCAGTCAATGGATCATTGATACTACAAAATGGACCTAAGTACCTAACTATGTGGTCTTGAAATTATTATTTGGACCACACATACAAAAAATACAAATATAAATGAAATTAACTTTTGCCTCTTTATTATTATTATTTTGAAAATATTAGTCACGTGGAATTCATTCAAAATTTGGTAGACTAACTCTTAGTCCGCCATAGTTATCTCGAGCAATTGTCATGTAATAGATGAAATTATTTTTATTTTAACTAGGAATTTTGAATTTAAGCTATTGAGATTTTATGCAGTTTAAATTTAAAATATTCAAATTTTAATATAGGTGTCAGACATTGGATTGAAGAAAAAAAAATATCGAGTAATTAGAAGTCTTGAAATATAATTTGAACTTGTAAAACTAAAAATGAGCTGACCTCATTTTACTCCTAATTTTGAAGATATAAGAATTTTTTTTTCAAGAAACTAATTCATATGGACAAAGGGTTATATAAAATAATTTTTTTAGTTAAAGTAATTAATTTATTAATGATTTTTTAAATTATTTCATGGAACAACGAAAGGATTATATAACTTTTTAATTGCTCTTTCATTACTCTCATTTTATATAATTCCATATAAATAAAACAGCTACAATCGAACTTTTCGATAACTATATTGTTTTCTGAAGATTTTTAGTTTGGATTAATTTAGCAAAATGTTTTTTATAGAAACTCTAAAATCTAGCGTAACATATAAATTAGTTCTAAAAAATTTGCTTGTTATATAAAAATTTAACTGCATTGTAATAAGTTAATTTATGTATTATTTTTATACGAATTAAAAAATGAAATGAAATTCTATTATAATTAACGCCGACATTATGCAATCACTTTCAAGTTTTCATTAATTTCTACTTTCTATTAAAAAACGGCGCAGCTAAAGTGGTCGTCGGTACGAAAGAAAATACTATTTTTAAATTTTATTATGTTTAATCAATTAAAATTTACAAAATAAATATCAAATATTCATTACTTGTTCCGTTTGAAAATTCAAGAAATAATTAATCATTTTATGTTTATTTTAAATTTGAAAATATCTAATATTTTTTTAAAATATTAAATTAAATTTCTAATGGGCAAAATTATAATATTATCTAATTTTTATCGTTGTTTAAGCTATATATCACATTAAATATTGAACAACTATTATTTAGCGAAAAGAGTATTTCCATTTCACTATCGGTAGTTTGGTACCATGGCACCGTGCCTATGGTAATCACATCAATCATGAGTCGTTAGTAGCGGAGTCAAATTTTTCATTCAATTTTTAAAATGTATACATAGTATAAAAGAATTATATTCTCCTTCATTCAGTTTGGAAAATCAAGAGATAATTTTTTTTGTGTTTTATCATTATTATTGCGTTGTTCCTACTTGTTTGTTCATTTTTAAAACATAATTACTTACTTGTTCATTTTTTAACTTGATACACCTATTAAAAAATAATAATTGATATAATGAATTTATAATTTTATATCTATTAATTGATAAAATTCTAAAATCAATTTACTAATTAAAGAGGTTCTATCTTTTTTCAAACACATTAACTCTCTACATAAATTGAGGGCATGACAAGTAAACAAAAATTATCTTTTCTTAATTTATTAAAAATGACAAAAAAAATGAAAAAGTAAAAGATCAAAATTAGACGAATAAAAGAGACAGAAGGAACATCAAATAATAATATCTAATATATTTTTTAAAATATTAAGTTTAATATATTTAAAAGATAATGTAGTAAACCACCCTACAATTTGTTATTTCTTAATACAATGAATATGCTAAATTAATTGTAAATAATTATTATTGAAAAAAAACTAATGAGATTTAATACACCAAAATTTCAAATATAAAAAATAATTTATATATACAATTAATTTTTATTAAAATAATATTTAAAAATAAATATCTTGTGATATCCAAACTTTATAACACCCCTGTAGATAATACAGAAAAGTCAACACTTTCCACTTAAGTGTAGTAACAGTGGACTGCAATAATATAAATTAAAATGAATTATAACTCTTCAGTTTTTTGTTTTTTTTTAGTTTTTAAAATTAAATTAAACTATTGATGGTGACAATTTTATTTGAAAATGAAAAGAACTGAAAAACAAATTTAGCTAGAGAAGAATGGTTGTAGATTGTGCAAAAATCATTGTCTTGACTCTTGTAATGAAGTGGGACATGAATTAGGGTTAATCATTGAACAGTTGAAATAATAAAAAATTAAAAATTATGGCTCATACAATAAAAAGATATTTTCTTTTAGGATAATAAGTTTTTTAAAAATGAAAAAAATGAATTTTTCTAACAAAAGTAGAAAATTATTCAAATGTAATTGTCTATATTAACTGTATTATTGTTGTCTCTCAATACATCTCATTTTAACTCTCACCTATCTCGTAAAAAAATACAAACTCCTTCTGTTTCATTTTATACATCGCACTTTAACTTTGTATTTGTATTAAGAAATAATGTAACTTTACCTTTATATCCTTATTTAATTTTTTTAAAACTTAAATTTGCAATCAATGAATATGAATTAATTTATTTTGATTAATTAATTTAATCAATAAACATAAATCATTTACTTAATTTTTTTAAATTGATCGAAATTATATTTTTAAGACTAATAATTCATAAAAATAAAAAAGGACTAGTAATTTCTGAGTTAATTTTGGAAAAGGGATCTTGGTCCACATATTACTCTTTAAAGCAATATTTTGAAAAAGTTAAGTAACATAGAGAAATTATAAAATTATCTATATAGTTATAATCAAATATTGTTTTAAGAATATTTTCAATGAGATATTGTAAGTGCATAAATACATATATTCTATTACATTCGAGATCAAAGTATTACTAAAATTTGAAATATAGTAAAATCTCACTAATTTTTCTATTAGAATAAGTGATAAAAGTTATTTGCAAGAATTTCCTAAAATTATATCTTCTCCGACCCAATCCAAATGTCCCTTCAGTACAAACTTTAGTTTTTCAATATGCATCATGTGTGAAAATTGCGCCAATAATGATTTAACTTTAATACTTTTATAGTCTCCAAAAATATTTTAAAAATAAATCGCCTTAAATTTTTAAGGAAAAAAAAATCTAATATTTTTCTTTTAATTATACATCACGTGTGAATATTGCGCCAACAATGACCTAACTTTAGTACTTCCACTGTCTCAAAATAAGTTTTACAAAAAGAAATCCAAAAAAATTATTACTTAAAAAATTTAAGAAAAAATTAATGCTTTTTTTTTCAATCATACATTTATACTTTATTTTTTAATAGTATTTAAAAATTTCATAAAATATAAATATAATTTTTATTAAAACTAAAAAAAATATGTTAAATTGTAGCACAGACCAAATGATTAATAATCAGTCTCTGCCCTCCCTTTTTTCAGTTAATGGACAGTTTTTTGGAATTAAAAAAGAAGACTATGAAGATAAACTAATTTTTTATTTGATATATATGGAAAAAAGTAGTACAAAATAGTCTTCAAGTGACACAATGAGCTTTACTCATATATTCACACTTAATAATTATTAGTGGATATGTCACTTTCCTTCTTTTTTTGTTGTGTATTTGAATAGTTTAGTTATAGCTTATTATGAGTGATCTCTTTTTTTGTTAGTGATAGATAAACTTCCACATTTTTATGTGTTGTGTGGCTAGTTGTTGTCAAACTCTTAAAAAGTTAGAATGACATGTTGCCTAACTATTAATTCATCATGCACACCAAAATCCTTTTTGAATAATTGTGGTGTCTAAAACACTTTGATTAATTTTATAGAATATTTAAATTTATTGATATGATCGATTAATTTATTTGTATCTGCACTATCTAAATCCATGTAAGTGGAAAAATACTCCAACATGGAATTTCTGCATTCTTAAGGGCATGTTTGATCATGCAAAATGGTATTCTGATATAAAATTATAATATGATATCGTGATATGAAATTATAAGATAAAATTAAAGTTTTATTTGGATGTGCTATCTGAAGTTCTTATATTAAATATTTTTTCATAAATATAAGAATATCATAAGTTGTAAAACTATTAAAATAACCCTAATTGTTTATTCAATCTTACCGAATAAATAAAAAATTATTACAAAGTTATTTGTTTTTCACTTAAGTAATTTTATCAAACTTTAATTCAATAAAAAAAATTGAACACAAATTGTAGTGAACTAGTCTTTAATATAATCCTCCCACATAATAATGACAATCTCCTCACGTTGAACTTGCATTTCTCAATTATCTGCAACTATATTTTCTTAATCATAGACCATAAATATTTCATTACTTCTTTTCGCAAATAATTATGTAACATTGCACAAGTTATGACAATTTTCATTTGTGTCAATATCATAATGGTTAATGCCTTATTTCAATATTTTGAATCTATTTTTTAATGCTCCAAAAGTCCGTGGGAGTTATTTTAACAAATCATAAACTTGTGGATCAATTTTTGTGTTTACAAAAATCTCAATATGATAATGAATTCCCATATAATTTCATATCATGATTTTTGGAGAATATGGTATTCCATCTCATGATATGGAATCGTGAGATGAAATTAGTGTGAAATTGCATGTCCAGACGTTGATTCCATCTAATGAGATGAAATCTCATCTTCTCCAAAAAAAATAATCATGATTTGAGAATTCCATATCATGAATTGGGATTTTTTTAATACAAAAATTGACTCGCAATCTTATATTTTGCTAAAAACATACCCTATATTTATATCTACTAACAATTTATTTCATATGTAAATAAAATTTATAATTGCATCATATTTTTTGAAATTTATTATTACTTTAAGTTTGATGGATATAAATGAAAATATAAATAAGAACAAAGGGAGTAATACTTTTTGATTTTCCTTAATACAAAAATGAAAATATTTAAAGTAATTTAATATAAAAAAGAACAAAATAGGTGATGTATATTTGACAATCACTACTTTGAATATGTTTATTTTTAGTACAAAATTAATTAAATGAAGATGTGTGCACACAAGTAAAACAAGACATGAACCATTATAATACTGATACACAAGTGAAAATAGTTGACAACTTTGTTGTTTTTATTATTAAGATGAGTATATAATCTAAATGTATTTCAATCATAAATTATTATATAATACACATGACATGAATCTATAAGGTCATTGAACATTACTTGACCTAATTGTACTTGACCGGATCTTAATTCAGTAATAACATGCTTGTTTCAAAAAGAAAGAAAACTAGTAATTTCCACTGATTTAGTTTATATAGCATAAATTATCATAATATTGATGTGCTGCTACTGATTTTAATGTTTTCTTTAAAGGTTGATGTTGCTAATTGATTCAAATTCTACGGTAGAGGCAGAAATAAACAACAATGAAAACAATACATTATTTGATCCTTCATAATTTTAATAAAAATAAATCATAATACTAATTACTAAAAAAAAAACATAGAGTAAATATAGAGTTAGTTATCCACTACAACTTTGACTATTAGAAAGCAAAAATAATTAAAACTTACCTATAATATAAGCTTTATGTAAAGAATAATTTTCAAGGGACAATGGATACTAGTTGAACTGAAAAGAGAAAGGTTTGGAAGAAGCAATTCACTTCTTTATTGAATATTAATTCATTTTTTTTCTTTTTAATAGTTGATTTTTTTTATTTTTAAAATTAAAAATTAAATTAAATCAATTTAATATTTTAAAAATTATACAATAAAGACCACAAGTTGCAATTTTTATCTTATTAATTTGATAAAATACATATTTCAAAACATCACTCCAATTATAATTCACAAAATTTAACTTTCAAAAACAAAACATGACAATTAATATAAAACGATAGAAATAACTGAGGAAAGATTGAACACGATTAAAGGTTTTATAATTCATAAAATTTAACTCTAAAAAACAAAACATGATAACTGATATAAAACGATAAAAATAACTGAGAAAAAATTGAACACGATTAAAAATTGTAATGATTTAATAGGAAAACTGGGTTAGTCAATTATTAAGCTAAGTTCAGATAAAGTAAAAGTACAATTACTATAGTAAGTTTCTTCACTACTCACAAAATATGATCTGTTATAATTATTACTAGTAATAATAATAAACTAATGAAGTTCTCATGAAGTTAAAAAGTATATAAAAGTAAACATGTCATTTTTATTTACGTCACTTCGTCCATTTCTTTGAATGTTCCTTTATTTTTAGCCATCATCTTATCTCAATTTTTATTTTCTCCGTCCATTTTGAATTTTGTACGCTTTCATAAATCAATATAATTTAATTAATAAAAGAAATATCAATTACTTGACCCTCCACGTCTGTTAAGGATGGTATAAGAATGATGTTATTTGAAAATTTCAAGAAAATAATAATATAATGAAGAAATAATTTTTAGTTACACTATTTTGACCAAGAAAAATCATGAAATCTGGCAAAATAAAATAAAATAAAATAATGGTGAACAAAATTAAGATATGCGCACAACAAATATTGGCCAGTGATTCAGTGTAAGTTGTGATCATGCATTTATGAATATTGCATAATGGTCCACAATTTGAAGAGAATCACCAATACCTTTCTATTCCGTATAATCTCACAAATAATATTTATCAAAAATATTAATGTATGAAATTTTATTTATATTTTCCAAAGATCAAGATATGATTTTTGATAGATCCTCAATTCAAATAAAATATATAAAAATAGTAGAAAAAAATAGAATAGTAGTACATAATAAAAAAGAAACAAGGGAAAATGGTCTGATATATCCCTCAACTTTGTCATTTGGAACTGATATACCCCTCGTTATGAAAGTGACTTATATATACCTTTACCGTTATACAAACGACTCACATATACCCCTATCGTTACAAAATGAACTCACATATACTCTTCATTTAATGGAAGTTAAAAAATTAGTTTAAAATTTATATCTTTTACTTTTATTTTTTTTAAAAATTTTTTAGGGTCATATATGATTTTCCTATCAAAGTTCAAGGTATATTTTAATTTTTCATACATAAATTATTTTTTGACTTCTTCTGTTATAATTATTTGAGTTTCTTATTCTTATTTTATTTTCTTCTTTCATTCCTTAGTGTAAAGAAAAAAAATTTAAACAATTTTTTTTATCTATATTGTAATTTAATTTTTGTATTCGAAGAACTACAATAATTTTTACAAGAATATTAGTGAAACATAAATAAATTTGATTATTAAAATAAGAATTCTAAATTAGTCATTGAAACAAAAAAAAGTCAAAAAAAATATGTTTGACGAGGACTAAATTTAATCATATGAGATTATATTTTTTAGAAAAAATAATAAAAAATTGGATTATTTTTTTTATTTCCGTTAAAGGAAAAGGGTATATATAAGTCATTTCTATATAAAACAGAGGTATATATGAGTCACTTTCATAACAAGAGATATATCAACTCCAAATGACAAAATTAAAGCGTATATCAGACCCTTTTCCCGAGAAACAATAACAACTAACAAAAACATACTACTACAATAACCAAAGCAGAGAAATCAATTGGTACTAATAAAATTAAAAGAAAATTAGGATAACTATGGCCATAATAATAAAAATATTAATAAGAGATTTAAACCAACACTAATCTTTCTATTAATCTTGGACGTCCATATATTCTGATCTAAAATTTTGTGAAGCATTATTTCATAATCCATCTATATACCTTGAATCTTAAGATAGGATTATCATTAAAAGACAAGTTTAAGAGGACATGTCTATGTACAAGTGGATTATAATTTTTAAAACATTTTTTACTCTAAAATTTTGCTAAATGTTGCTCTAAATCATTCAAATTTGTATGACATATTTCATTTAGAATACTTTGACAACTTTTAATTTTACACATTATCAATTATTTATTCAGTAACGTAATGTGTTGTATTAAACTAACTTCCAATTGCAACTTCTTGGCATTTTTAGTAGTTACAACCCATTTTTTTTCCCTTTCATTTTCATAGAGTTATGTCTCAAACTTTGTGTAAATAATTTTAACGTGTCTATATTAGTTGAAGAAAATACTTTGACACGTCTATATTAAAAATAACAATTATCCTGATACTTTTAATTTTGTAATTTATTTAAGTTATTTTGGTACTTTCAATTTCTAGATTCATCTCTTTTAAGGATAAGACAAAGATAATGACTTTGATTATCACTAACAAAAACTTTTTTCTTTATTTTTGCAAATTTTTTTTTGTTCTTTTATTTTTAAGGGAGTTTTTTTAAAAGAATCTTGATAAACTAAATATGAAAACTTACACCCTTAACAACCAAAAATAAATAAAAAAATACATGCCTTAAATATCTTTTTATTCTTTGAGTGTTTGAGTGATTTGGATAATCCCCACTTAATTCTGTTATTTCCTCAAAATAATCTCAAATTCACTTTTATAGCTGTTAGCACTTTAATTCCAGAAAAGGACAGATCCCACTTTCCATTATCACTATTGTTTTTTTATTGCAATTAGCCATTTATAGTGAACTCCTAGGGGTGTTTTCGGTAACAAAAAAAATACACAAAAGTGGGTGATGTTAAAACAAGAAGGGCGATTCAACTCTACTTGTCTATTATAGTAAAAATAATTATTCAACAATATTTATTCAATTTAAAAGTTAAAGAGTAAACAATTTATTTTTTGTGTTTTTATTATTAAATATTATTTATCATCTAACACATTTTTTAAAATATTGAACTTAATAGAGTTAAAAGATAATATAGTAATATTATCTATATTATTTATTGTTTCTCAAAAAGCGTGTCAAGTCAACAGTAATAGTGGATAACTATTGTTGAACAGATGGAATAGTTATTTCTAGAAGTATTCTTTTTTAAAAAATAGTTTTTCATAAATATGTTTATGAAAATACACAATTGGTATTTAGCCAATTCATTTGAAAAGTGTTTTTAAAGGTAAATTACGAAAAATGACAAGTATCAATGTACTTTTAATATTAAATTATTTCTATAGAGAGAAATTATTTAAAATATCTATTATTAAAAATTAATTTAATATTTATTTTTATTATAAAATAAAATATACTTATTCAAAATTTCAGTCAAATATTATACTTTTTTATTTATGGGATGACATGAATCTTTCTTAAAACTTTTTTCTAATCTTTGCAAGAATATCTTTTTACTCCCTTTTTTTTTTCTTTCTAATTCAGCAAAATACCACATAAAATAATGTACAGAATATAAATATATAAAAGATATCATATAAATGTACAATAACATAAAAAATTATTATATAAAAATAAAAAAAACAAAATTTTATTAAATGTGTTTTATCTTTCATTTCAACAAGTGATAACCTTCGAGAAAGGATTAAATTATAAAAAATTATTAAATACAGTCTTATCTTACATTTTGATGAGATATTATTTCCATCACCTCCCATAATAATATGAATTAACTAGTTTATTATATATACCTACGATAATTTTTTTCTTTATTCATTTCAATTAATCATAAAAATTCAAAAAACAATATCTAATTTATTTTACGATCAAGTATAACTTCATTTTTCAAAATTTTTTCTTATTTTTCAATTTTTTTCACAATAAAACACAAGCAGATAACACCTATAAATTTCATATACTTTTTCTTTTCCTTAAAAGAGAAAGTATTTTATAAATATTTTGATTAACCAAACACGAATAATTGCCCCTTTAATAACCCCTAAAGATACTAAAAGATATGCCTTAAAGCTAAACATCTTTAATTCTGTTTTGCCTATAAACGGCCGATTTCCTCAAAATAATCTCCAACGCACTTTTTGTATTTTCATTAATTTAATTTCCAGAAAAGACAGATATCATTTTCCATTATCCTATTGTTTTATTGCAATTACAGTAAATTCTTAAGGGTATTTTCGGTAAAAAAAATATGCCACGTTGGACGGTGATTGTTTACACTTCACTTGCTATATATACTTCTCTTCTCTAAAAGAATCTTTCCTCATCAAAACACAAACTCATCCTTTCTCTTTTTGTCCATTTCTAGAGAAAAAAAAATATATATATTATATGTATAATTATTAAATGTATATATTTGTTTAAGATTTTGTGTTTTGATAAAACCCAAGTTTTTCATTTTGAAGTTGTAGAATTAATTTTCAAGAAACCCCATAAAAAAAAGATCCATTTTTTATCTGTTTGAGATCTCCTTCTTCATTTCTAAGCCATTTATAAGAAAGGTATACAAAAATACTCATATGGGGTTTTGTGTTTTGTGTTTTTTGATTGAATTATTTGAAAAAAGTTTTGATTTTTATGTTTAAGTTACTTGAGTTTTAGATACCCTTTTAGTCTTTTTGTCAATCTTTTTCCCTTTTTGGATATCTTTTATGTTTTAGGACTTTTTAGATTTTGTGTGATTCTTGAGTTCTCTGTTTGGTTATTTTTTTTGTAATTTGTTTTAATTTTCTTTATGTTTTTTTGGTTGAAAGTTTTCTTTATGTTGACTCTGTGTATCTTAGGTGATGACTCTTTCCTTTTCTCTTTTTTAAGGAGTGGATATTAGCTGTTAAAGATTTTAGTTTAATTGATTGCAAATGGACTTTTTTGTTGTCCTTGTATGTACCCTTTTATGATTAAGCTGCATTGAAGTTAGTTAATACTACAGAATACTATAGTTCAACTTGCTTTTAGATAATTTATTTATACATTTTCTTGTCTTTGTATGTATGTCTTGTATGGCTATAGTAAAAGGTTCTATGGAATGTTTTGTTTTTTTCTTTTCTTTTTCTTTCTATAGTGTTAAGCTATGAATAAAAGATTCCTTTGCAACTGTTTGTTTTCATCTTTGACTTTTTGTGAACTTTGTTCTAATTGCATAAAGTGAACAATCAAGAACAGGAAATTTTGCAGCCTATGCTTGTATGACACATAGTTTAGATTCTTTATATTCTTCTAAACACCCCAATCACATCACTCAAATTGTATTAATTTCTTACTGATAAGCTGAGGTTTTTGATTAGTCACAAAAAACTGTTTTTACTTGACTGGTATTGGTTAAAGTTGAAGTCTTTTGTTGTTATTAGGAGGGATATTGAACGATTGATGTGAAAATATTGAGAAGAAATTTGAGCAGAAGGAAGTGATGAGGATTTTGAGGTGTTGACAAAGTGCTGCGGGGAGGTCAAGAAGCGGACACGGAGAAAATTCTGAAAAGAAAATGGGAACAGAGTAGGGGGGACAGAGTATTTGAAGGCAATGGGTCTGATGGCAGACACTGATGTTGAGACTTTTAAGGCTTGTGTCCCTATTGTCAGTCACAATGATTTGGAGCCTTACATCCAAAGAATTGCTGATGGTGATCTTTCACCTATTCTTACTGGAAAGCCCATTGAAACCATCTCCTTGAGGTAAGGAAGAAAAAGGTCCCTTTTTTTCGGTTAATGTTCTTTATCTGTCGATTTCTGTTACTATCTACTATCTCAACTACTTCGATTATTGCACTTTCTTAGTGTAGTTATTGTTCCTTTATTCAGAATTTTTTTTCATGCTTCTGATAGTATTCTTTCATGATATGTTGTACTCTACCTAGACTCCACTTGTGAGAGTGCAGTGGGTATATTGTTGTGTGTTTAAAAGGGAAAGTTGAATGGTGATTGCAGTTCTGGTACTACTCAAGGAAGCCAAATTTTGTACCTTTCATGATGATGATGGATTCCACATGCAGTATTCAAGAGCGTCTTTGCATTAGAACAGTAAATTTGTCATGTTGTTCTCTGTCTTTTTCTCATTTCTTTGCCTTGTGTTTCAGTAATTTGTTTTTTTGGTAAACGAAAATACATACCTATTAGCCTAGGGATAAAGGTAAATAGTTCCCTAATAGTTGGAGCAGCCATGGAAAGTTATAAAGTGTTGAAATGGTGATAGATGTAGGGACCTTTACCTAATTTAACTCCTTAGAAAAGAATAGGAACTATTGGTTCTTTCTGCAAGTAATTTTAAATGTCAATTCTTAGTGTGTACTACAAACAAACATAGTTCTGTTTTTAGGCCTACACTTGGCTGAATGTAATAGTTCTGTTTTTTTTCTTTCAGAGAATTTCCCATTGGGAATGGAAAGGCTTTGCAGTTTATTTACAGCAGCAAGCAGTTTAAAACTAAAGGTGGTTTTGGCAGTGGAACAGAAATACCAATGTGTTAGAAATGGACAATTAAGAAGAAATATGAAGGCAATGTATACCCCAGTTGGGAGTCCTGATGAAGTGATATTGGTCCCTGATTTTCAACAATCATATTACTGTCACCTTCTGTCTGCGGTCTCATTTTCCGCGATGAAGTTCAAGTTGTTTCGTCTGCGTTTTGTGACATAGCATTGTCCATGCTTTTCGAAAACTTTCGAACAGTATGGAAGAACTTGGTGTTGACATAAGGGAGGAGGTCTTATCAGCCGAGTCACGGTACCATCCTAAGATTTGCGCCATGTCCCAATTGTTGACGCCTGATTCATGAAGTGCTGAAACAATTATAGCAAATGCTCAGTTGAAGCAATTGGTACGGCTTGATTCCTGAATCTCTTCCAAATTACAAAGTACATTTATGGTACATGACAGTTCCATGGAGCCTTACTTGAAGAAAAGAAACTGACGCACTATGCAGGAAGGGAGAATTACCTCTATTGAGTGCAGATTACGGTTTCGTTCTAGGGAAGGATGGGTCGGGAGTAAATGTAATCCAAAATTCCCCCCTGAGATGAGTTACTTATTCAGTGCTTAACACAAATATTGGCTATTTGATCCTCCATCGAGAAAACTTCATTGGCCTGGGAGAGCAAGCAAAATCTTCAGTCGGCTTGACTGAAGTTAACTTGGTGAAGAGTATGAAATGGTTTCACCAATTTCGCAGGTACACTTTCTTGACACGTCTTTTCTTGAAAATTATGCTCAACGAAGTGTCGTCTCTCTCCCTACTGTGTAATTATGGAGAGTGAGCATACATGGAAAACACTGCGATCGTTGATCATTCATAGGAAGCGTCTTATTAATGGCAATATGCAGAGAAACATGATTACTTACCATATGACCTGCCTGGCATTTAATAGAAATTTGCTTAAATAGAAAGATTTCTCGTTGTTTTTTTATTGACCTATTTTGAAATTAAACATCTTTTTTGTCCATGTTCTGTTTTTTTTCCCTCAGTATTCTGCAATAATGCATGTGCGGATGTCATGTACACTTTTTGTTGTTAGTAGTCGTATATAGAATGCTGGAGGAATCTTTTGCGTTTTCTGTTCAGTTGTCTATCTAAACTTAAACAGCATTTATTCAAAATAACTACATATCGGTTGTTGTAGTCTATTGCGTCAAATACGAGTTAGCTATATGTCTGACAGTATCATTGACGAGAGTTATGGTTCATATATGAGGTTTATATCGTTACAGGGAAATAGGTGATCGTTGTAACAGATTAAAAGGATTCACAAAATGGCCCGTTCCAGACTCCAGTTATTCTGCGAAGGCACTTGGCTTTAGAAACCTAAACAATAGACAACTTTTTCTGACCTAGAACACTGAGAAAGATTGAACTAGCCGTGGAAGCTTCAGGCAAGCACTTAGTTGACGAAAACTAGAAGTGATGGACTTTCACCAGCAATGTCAACGTCTCAGATGATGCCAGGAACTACGTCATCTTCTGGGAATGAGTGGGGAAGCAAATGATGAAATTTGCAAGCGTGCTGCAACTGTCTGGACAAATCGTTCTGATGCGGACTACGTGGCTCAGGAAAGTTGAATGCAATTGGAGCACTTGAACTGAGATTGTGAAGAGGGGAACCTTCATAAGATATGGATCATTTCGTTGGATTAGGGGCGCGGTGAGCAGTTCACAACCCCTGATGTGTTGCCAAAAAATAGCTATTGATCCAATACTGTCTGTAATGTTTAAGAGCTATTCCAGATATGCATGTAGGTAAATTGTGTATGTATCTTCCATATTTGTAAACCCTGCTGGCATCTATTTAAATAGAATAGTGTAACATGTGGTCGTGGTCGGTTGACGTGAAGCCAACGAGCAAATAGAGCAGAGAGTTTATCGTTTCTTTCTATTTTACTTGCAATAATAGGTGTGTATTTGCTTATTCGAAAACATAGTATCATTTGAAAATGAATAAGACCAAGTGGGCAACAAAACGAAGTTTTGTAATTAATCATGGTGATTCCTATTCAACTACTTCGAACAAACACCTCATTTCAAACCTATTTATTATTACTAAGGCATAGTAGTGTAGTGATACTTTGCATCCACTAATTTAGTGCTACACCCACTTAACTTTTTGGAAATGCATATTATTTATGTATAATAAATACTCAAACCTCCACCCACTTTCAACCAACAACAAAAAAATAAGTGTTATAAGATAAGTTGTTGACTTGTAATGATGGGGCATTTTAGAGTTTATCTAATCTTAATAGGACAAACTTATTGTCACTACTCACTTGTTAGTCTTGTGGCCCCTTGATATGATCAACAATATTTTGTCTAATTTTTACCCAATTGGGAGAAAGAGACATCTATTTGGAGCAATATGTATCGGTGGGAACTAAGGGTGTTAGATGGGACGGCTGCCCACTTTAAATTCGAACTATTTCGATCCTAGGTTTTGGTCTAATTTTTTATCCAATTAGGAGAAAGAGACAACTATTTGGAGCAATATGTATGGGTGGGAACTAAGGGTGTTAGATGGGACGGCTGCCCACTTTAGATTCTAACGGTCTCGATCCTAGGTTTTGGTCTAGATTTTTATCCAATTAGGAGAAAGAGACAACTATTTGGAGCAATATGTATGGGTGGAAACTAAGGGTGTTAAATGGGACACCTGCCCACTTTAAATTCGAACCATCTCGATCCTAGATTTTGGTCTAGATTTTTATCCAATTAGGAGAAAGAGACAACTATTTAGAGCAATATGAATTGGTGGGAAGTAAGGTTGTTAAATGGGACGACTGCCCACTTTAGATTCGAACCATCTCGATCCTAGATTTTGGTCTAGATTTTATCCATTTAGGAGAAAGAGACAACTATTTGGAGCAATATGAATTGGTGGAAAGTAAGGGTGTTTAATGGGACGACTGCTTCAAATCAGCCCATTTTAGGCCTAAACTATCTCTACCCTAGGTTTTGGTCCAGATATTTACGGTATATTGGGAGATTGAGAACTAATTGGAGCAATATAGATGAGTGGGAAGTAAGGGTGTTTGATGGGACGACTGCTTCGGCTCAATCCTCTTTAGTCCTGAACCATCTCAATTCCAAGTTTTGCTTTTGGAGGCGAGACAAAATTTAAATATAAAGATTATTTTTAAAAGAATTATAAAATATTCATATAATTATATAGCATTTTATTAAAGGTAAAATACATATTTATAGTTAATTAATATTAAATATACAAAGATTTCATTTTTTTTCAAAAAATGACTATACACAAAAAAGTATCATGAATTGGAATTTAAGAAATTATTTATTATTTAAAAATGAATCAATAAAGAACCTTTGGTCAAATAATGAATATTCCAATATTTTAATAGTATAATTTATCACTTTTTAAAATATTGGTATAATTAATATGTCTATAGATCCACATGATTTACACAAATAATAGTAGTATCTATGTGTGACAAAAATGTATTAATAGCCTCACACATTTTTTTATTGGTTGTAACACTTTTATTATAAGAATTTCTTGAGAAGCTCGACTTATGATAAATTTTGTAACTAATTGAGTTTGAATGAACATAGGTTAGTTGAAAAAACTATACTATAAAAGTTTGCACACAGTACACATGTCATTATTCAATCATTGTTAATTAAAGAAGTCAAACATCCAGGTAAAATGCATAGTATTAATTGAACCAATTAAGACTAGCTACAGACTGTCAATAATTTTTTATATTTATCTTCAGTATAGTAACATGTAAAAATATCAGTATGACAACTGTATATTATAAAATAATACAACATACAAAACTATGTTGTATAAATTTTTAATATTTTGAGGCCATATCGAAGTTATAACCACAGTACATAAATATCAATAAATCTATCTATTTTTGGGATAACTTTAGATATACGAATTTTTTAAAAAAAATATGCATATGAAATTCAGGTATATCAAGATCAAGGTATTATTATGATGGAAGTTTCCAAAATCCAATTGACATTAAAAAATTAAAAATTTCTTAATTTAATTTTCACTCAATAGATTTATATACGCCAAATGTTTTTACGTGTTCTTAGGTATCTTATTTATAAATGGGACTATCGGATAAGTTAAACCTACTAAACTAACAAAGATACCGAATGGAAAATGTTTTTTATGATTTTAATATAGACGTTAATAATATGTTGGTATCATACAATCACCTTTTTAAAAAAAACAAATATTGATAGTACATTTAAACATGTTTTTGCACATTTGATATACATTAAAACTTCAACTTCCTGTTTAGATTCATCGACTGTGCGAATTCAGCCAAAACAAAGGACAACTAGACATTAAATTAATTGATAAGTGTTCCCACGATTTTGTACTGATTCTAAAAAAAAAGTTATAATATAATTTCATTTATTTTAGCATTGCATCTCCACCTCAGAATCTCTTGAAAAATTCTTAAGTTAATTTTGGATGAAGCGCACAAATAAACGTTTTTAGAAAAGCTATTTCAAAGAATAATTCAATTTTATAAAGTTTTGACGTTTTACTATTATTAACTTTAGACCATAGGACTTTTAAGTTTCAAAACTCGGCTCTAAATATAAGGAATAAAACCTTATATAATTTTTGGAAAAGGACTACTAAAAATTTTATAATTCATATCTCCGAGCAAAAATACTTCGTAACTTGAATGCGTTAAGAGTTGAAATAATTACACTTAATGAAGGAGAGACTTTATTTACTTTGTATTGTGAAAATGACAGCTCTACCCAAAGTATATACACATAATACATCTCTACAATGGGACGAATTGGAGTAATTTACATAAATTCTATTAATTAGAAGTTAATTGTTTAAATACACGTTAGTTTGCAATATTATGAACCTTATTAGAGTTTAGTTTGTCCAAATACGTCCAAAGGTCAAAATTAGGTGTAATTTACTCTAAATATTCTAAGTGGATTTGCATGTACGTGAGATACATAGACAAATCTCCTGACCACTTTCCTACGTATTTTGTATCCCAGATACATGCAGATTACACTAGATACATGTATGTAGTGTATATGTATCAAATATGATTCACATGTATCTATGGTATATAGACAAATCTCGCTCCTCCAGTCCTATTTTTGCTCGTCTCTCTCCCTATTACGGTGCATTTAATAGCAAAATACATGTATCTAGATGTATAAAATATATATCTAGGTGTATTTAACTTAAAAGTTTTTATGCAATTATTAATTTAGTGATACAAAATATAAATTATTTCAAATTATAGAGAAAATTAGTAGATGTAATAGAAATGTGTATTCATTCGATATAATGCTAAACTAAGTGCAAGCAAATGGGTTATCTTTACACACTACACAACATAAATATAAATGGGCTTGGTACTAAATTTTTCTTTCGTTGCTTGTCAATGAAGCCCAACACCACTCCGGAGGGCAAAAAAATGCCAATGTTGTATACAGTTTATTTAAGGGTCATTTTACATAAATAATATAATATAATTATTATTAGTTACGAACTATGGTATAATATGTACTCTTACTGTAAATGACATTAATTTTAGGGCAACTTTCACACATAGCAAATGCAAAATTCATATTTGTATTGTTATAAACAAAATTACCATTAATCGCGCTCCAAAACAAACATATAGAAAATGGATATTCCACTATACATAGACGTTGAAGCAAAAATTTTATAAAACAAAGTGTAATATAAAATAAGAAAGAGAAAGAACATTGGGCAGGAGAACTGTATAAAAAACGAAGTGTAATATTAAAACGAATTTCTTTTATTATAAGGTATGAAAACGATTAATATACAATTTGAATTTGTATTTAAAAAATGAGGAAGAGAAAAAGGACAAAGAGGAACTTGACAAGGAAATACAATGAATCGAATGTATTTGAAAACGAGAAGAAAAAGGAAGGGAGGGGAAAAAGAGAAATTAGATGACAATTTGAAAAATGTAATAAACGAGAAAGAGAGGAGAAATTAGATAAAATTGAAAAGTTATAAACCGAAAAGAGAGAAAGACAAAAAAAGAACGGGGCCGGAGAAGGAGAGGAGAGGATAGGAGGAGAGTACTTTCTTGTTATAATTATAAGTGTATAGGAGAAAATACTGTACTTGCAGTGTATATACCAATTTTCTCACGCTTTATACAAACAGAAACGCAATTATACCATTCGCTTCTGTTTGTAAAGTGAGGGAAAGGCGGGGATGGTGGCGAGGCGAGGATTTGGGAGAGTGGCAAGTCGAGATCTGGAAGCAAGAGGGAGAGAAGGGGAACAAAAAACAATAGTAATTTATACCCAATTTCTCTTGATTTATACAATTAGAAACAATTATTATACACTAGGTTTGTGTAAAAAGTGAGGGAGGAGGAACGGAGGCGAGAGATTGGAGGAGAGTGGAGGGCGCGAGATATTTTGGGAAAGAGCGTCTGACAATTTCTTGCAAACGTTTGCTACATGAAGCACAATGAAATCAAACCTAACTATCCATTATTTAGGGCATTAGTTTGGCTATTATAAAACAATCTCTTAATTTTATCACTAGAAAATAAACAAAAATATAGTCATTTTATTTATATTATTCTTCCATAAAACATTTTCTGCCTTATTTTTCATCTTTTATTTTGTCTTTTTCTTCAGTAATTTTTCTCTATCATTTTGCTTTTTTTTTTACGTAGTTTGGTTTCTCTTTCTGTTTTCTATGGTTCATTCTTGGATTTGCGTCAGCCTTCTCTGTTCTCTCTCTCTTTTTTTTTTTTTAAATTTCATTATTTTTAATGCTTAAGGGGGTTTGGAATAATAACGTTTTTATTTTTTAACAAATACTTAGAAAATATCATTAATAAAATAAATAAATATAGATTCTTTACTTAAGACATTGGGAATTCAATATAGTACACATTATATTTATTTGCCATGCACATTGTAAATATATAACTTGAATAGTTTTATACAAAAATAATTATTTTTAACACCATTTATAGGAAGGAAAAAAGTACAATTGTAATTACCATTTGAATTCAGATATAATAATATTATAGGGTGTTTTAATTCACGTGTCGGTCAACTTTATAACTTAAAATACTTTTAATACCATAACAGATTTAAATACTATTAATATGAGAAAAATAAAAACAATAGTTATAATGTATTTCAAATTCAATATATTATAGAGAAAAGAAAATAAATTGACCATCTGAGTTGTTTTGAGTTTTAAAAAAAAAATCTTAATTAGAGGTGTATAGTATTCCCTACACCAATTTCGAACATATTATTATTACATCATTCTGATCCAATTTTAAATTTTAAATGACCAAATATTTCACACACAATCATTGTGACATTATAATTTACATTGAAATATATATAATATATATAATTATATTTTTTTTTCATTTTTTTAATTCTCTCTATTACTATTTGGGACTGATTTTTAATTTTATTACTTTTAATTTCATTTTCATTTGAAAATCTGCTTCCTTCTTCCATCCTACTTTCATCTTCATGCCATACCTATTGCAAATTAAAACACTCACAGGTTATCCATACAAGGAGCTAAAGGGTTGGGAAAAAGATCTTTTCAAGAAAATTTCGGAGTTCATTCACTTCTTCACCAACCTTATGTAAGTGATAAACACTCAGATTTTATCATTTAGAGCGAGCCCATTACATTTCTGTTTGAAAGATTTCCAAGAGTCTGCTCCTCCACCAAGAGTAAATATATATTTATTCGTGAATTTTACTTTATTTGACCTCGTGATTCAATTTGCATCAATATATCCTTCTAATATTGTTGAATATTAGTTATAATGCAAAACAATAGTATTAAGTATGTTTTAAATTCTTCAAAACTCTTTTCATTGTCATCCAATGAGTTTGATTGAGATTACTTGTGAACCGACTCAGTTTACTAATATCATACTTTTCAATACTCTAGCATAATCCAATTGTGAGTCACTTTTGCCTTCATTCTTTTGAAGTACATCGCTCACATTTATTGAAGTTTCGACAATATTGAAATCCAAGTACTTGAACTTATCAAGTACTTTTTCAATCACATCACTAACTTCAATATCTTTCATATCGAAGTTACTTTCTAGCACATGCTTAGTAACATTTATGTCAGAAATGTCTCTTTTGTTGATCAACATGTCATTAACATAAAAACAAATAATGACCTTGTGATTCGAAGTGTCTTTAATGTAAAAAACATTAATCAATTCCATAATTTGAATCTTTTTACCAACCTAGTGTGGTCAACATTCGCATGTCATATTGGGCGCATGCAAAGTGACTAACAAGTTTATAGACTTTCTTTTTTTAACACGAACTATAAAGCCCTCAGGTTGTTCCATGAAATTTTTTTCTCCCAATGTTTTTTTTAAAATATTTTCACATCCATTTGACGGAATTTAGAAGGCCTTACTTACAAACTTAGCGCAATAACATTTGGAATTGATGTAGGTAATCATAGTTAGTGGACAATTTTGTATCAAAATATCAATACTTTTTATCGTCCAAAACATATGACAACCAAGTCTTTCTTTTTATATTGTCAATAGTTAAGTTTATCAACTTTGTTTTTCTTTTGGTAGGATCCAGATCCACTTTGAAAACCCAAAAATGTTATTTCTTGGAGAAGAAAGATTAACCAACGCTCAAGTGGTTGCTCAAGATTGAATCTATCCTACTATTGACAAACCTCTTTTCCAAAAAGAAGGGGACCTCCACACAAGACAAGTCGTTTTGACTATATGAACACTCATTTTCAAGAAGAAAGTTACCAAAATCAAATTCGAAGGAAATAATTTGTCAGTTGACATTTTAATATGCCTCTGAATCTCTTTATTTTAAGTGCATTCTCCTTTGATTTATCCAACGGCCGTTTAGACCCTTACTTGACAATCTGATGTTTCGGAATTACTTGAACCATAAATTAAGCTTTACTCATTATAGCATAATCAATAAACATAGAATCCAAGTCATAGTCTATTTGAATCGTTTTGAAAATAGTTCCCTCATTTCATTTATCATAGGATAGATGTATGTATTGAAAGTTAGACCATATCTTTCATGGTGTTATTGATTGTATATTATTAAGGGCAACAAGCAATTCTCTATCAGGATATAATAAAGCCTGAACAACACACACAACTTTTGTGCTCCTTTCTTAACAATTTTTTTATGTGTTACTCATTTTTGTTTCTTATTTCTAAACAGACAAACTTTTTGTTCATTATCTTTCTGCTATTAATGATAGCATTCCCCCAAAATTTTGAGGGGTAACTTTGCTGAACTCATTAGTAGGATATTCCAATATTCCTTTAAAACTTCATTTTTTTTTTCTGTCATTAATTCATTATATTGAGGTCGAGTCGTTGTTTATTAAGTGATGAATGGCAACTAGCACAACAACATTGAATGATTGTAATCCTAGTTAGTGACAATTTTGTATCAAAATAATCAATACTTTTTTATCGTCCAAACATATGACAACAAGTCTTTCTTTATATTTGTCAATAGTTAATGTTTCATCAACTTTGTTTTTCTTTTGTAGATCCACTTTGAACCCAAATGTTTATTTCTTGGAGAATGATTAACCAACTCTCAAGTTGGTTGCTTAAGATTGAATCTATCCTACTATTGACAACCTCTTTCCAAAAAGAATGACTCCACACAAGACAATTCTTGTTTGACTATATGAACTCAATTTCAAGAAGAAATGTTACAAAATCAAATTCGAAGGAAATAATTTGTCCGTTGACATTTACTATGCCTCTGAATCTCTTTATTAAGTGCATTCTCCTTTGATTTTTTCCAAGGCCGTTTAGACCCTTTACTTGACAATCTGATGTTTCGGACTTATGAACCATAAATTAATGCTTTACTCATTATAGCATATCCAATGAACATAGGATCCACAGTCATGAGGTTACTATTTTGACTGTTTGAAAATAGTTCCCTCATTTCCATTTCTCATATGGATAGACTGTATTTGAAAAATGTTTTAAGTCCCTATCTTCATGGTTGTTTATTGACTTGTTATATACTTAGGGCAAACAAGGCAATCTCTATCAGGAATAATAAACCTGAACAAACCAAAAACTTTTTGTTGCTCCCTTTCGTAAACAATGTTTTTTATTTGTACTCATTTTTTGTTTCTCTCTTTCTTAAAACATACAAATTTTTGTTATATCTTTTGCTTATAATTGATTAGCATTCCCCACAATTTTGAGGTAAACTTGAACTCATTAGTAGGATATTCAATATTTCCTTTAAACTTCATTTTTTTTTCTGTCAATAATTTCATTATATTGAGGTGAGTATGTTTATTAATTTGATGAATGATTTCATTCTGTAAATATATTTCTGCAAAAGAAGATTTATTTTCTTAACACCTACCACTTCTAATCATGACAATCTTTTTATCTAATTAATTTTCAACTTCAGTTTATATTGCTTATATTTTTCTCTTGCTTCATCCTTATTATTCAGCAAATAGACATAACAATATCTAGTGCAACTATCAATAAAATTTATGAAACACTGTTTCCACCACGAGATGGTCTTGACGTTATATAAAAAATATAAGTGTAAATCAGTTCAAAGGGATTAAAATTCCATTCAACAACACATACTTGACATTTTGATTTATTGCACTAGGAGTTGAACAAAACTTCTAAGTTGATCAGTTCTTGCAAGGTTTTGTAATTGACATTTCCCAAATGTTCATGTCACAAACAATTTGATTCAAGTAAGTAAGAACAAACAAAATACTTGGTTTGAACAAATCTTCCGTGAGGTAACATTTTCCCACAAATATTTTGTTTTTTAATTGTTATAACTTTGTCATATACAAACATTGTTTTAGAGTCAACAAACGTGCCAATATGTTTCTGCAGAAGGGAAATTTCCATAACATTTAATTTGTTACCCTACAAAAAAGAACCCCCAACAATGTTTAGCGGGGACAAAATCAATCGTCGATATTATAAAAACGGATTATTAGCAACAAAAGAGTAGTCCTTTCATTGCAAAAATTACAATATTCTTTTTTGGACATATAATATAGCAACGGATTGGCGATAGATTTTAGAATATATTTTTTATCGTGAACATAATAGCGAAAACTTTGGAGCCTGCCTTAAATTTGTTATAAGATTTTGCAATAAAGTAGATGTTACAAAAATTAAATACTATATTGTGAACGGAAGTAGAGAGGACAAGCGTTGCCTAGAATCTAAAATATATTTTTATGGAATTTAAATTACGATAGTGACGAAAATATCCAATCTCTAAAAGTTAATTTGTAAAATCTTATATTATTTATCCATCGCTAAGATTCAGTGCAATAATTTTTACCAAGTCATCAGTCCATGAAAAAACAAAAAGGAAAACAAAAAAATTACAATCCCTAAAAAAATAGGTGTTTATTCCCAGTTGAAACGTCCCACCCAAGAGCACGCGCAAACAGCTAGAAATTAGAGGTAAGGGTAAGAATTCGATGCTCCCATCTCCATCTCGTTCGATTGCTACAGTCGTGAGGTGAAATTGTTCCCGTCTCGGTTCACGGGAAATTGCTCCCATCTCCTTCATTCCTCAGTTGAAAGGTGCGCTTCTACATTTGATAATTTCTTTTTTTTTTTTTTTTCATAGCTCGGTGGAGCTTCTAGTTGCGGTGGAAAGAGGAGGGTTGTTGCTTCTCTTTGGTGAAAAATAACCGGGGAGATCGGGAGGGGTTTATCAGAAGTCCATTAGTCTTCGTAAATTTTTCTTGGATACATGATTTAGGCATATTGATCAACCACATTTGTCTACTGAACTCAACTCTAACGCAAACGAACAATTTGCCGGTATAAAACTCCTTCTGATGGAAGTTCTTCCTCTTCTTCACCACCTAAAGCTGTAAGTAGTGTTTCAAAAAATAAAATGTTACTTGCTATGATATCACATTATACGATCTTGTATTTATTTATTTTTTTCTTTTTGCTTTGCAGCTCGATTAGATTAGAAAATTCTTATAGCTATAACTTGCTAAAAGTTGATAGAAAGCCGAGAATTAAAAAATATAAATAGGCATGACATGATTTTTGAACACATTAGATTAAAGGATGGGTAAATTATCTCAATGATGTTTTAAGAAAAAAGTGTGTGGTCTCTATCTACTTTAAAATTCACAATGATATAATGAGATGAGAGAATGAGACGTTTTAATGGCTTAATTAGCTTCTACAATCATCAACAAAAAGAAGAGATTTTCTATTGTTCTTAGTCCCTTCTTATGATGATGAAATTGTTAGTAGAATCTTCAACAATCGTTGTTCTACTTTTTTCTAAAGGTGTATTGTTGGTAGCCTATAAATTTTATCACGGATCTCCATGAAATGTATGGGTTTTCCGGGTATTTTCTTTTAGTGTTGAAAGGATTGAGTTAAAATATGGGTTTAATATTTTACTTCTTATCGTATGTTGCTGCTTTACTTTGCTCTAATTTCTTATTTTGAATATTTTTCAAATGTTTTTAGACTCTAACCTTGCTTGCTTCTACTTTGCTTGACGAAATTCCTCGATATCTCGAAAAATAAAGTGACAAAAGTTCTCCAAGCCTTTTGAAGGAGGAATATGATTGTATTTGAAAGTGTTAACCTAATAAGGGAAATACATGAGATATATCTATGGAGATATAAGCAGGAAGTTAGTAGTACTGAAATCCTTAATAGGACTAGGATTTAAGGAATAATAATCCTAATAGGACTAGGATTAGTACACAGTAGTAAATACTAATATGATTTTAGACTATTTATGTAATACTATTGTTATTGTTTGTATCCCCCTCAAGTGAGCTGAGCGGAAAAGAGAACAGAAAACGAGATTGGGAAAGGAGGGTATGGTATGAGGGGGTAATCGTGCTTGTCGGCTTGGGGAGAGGTTTGGTGAGAGATCAGACGGTTGGTGTTCTTCAGGCGGTACATACTGCACAGTCATTGGTTGCCGGCCTGAACTTCATCGCGAACAAAGAGACAATCGGTATCACCATGCTTAATTCTGGTGTGTAGGACAGAATTCTTGGCCAACAGATGGTTGATTTGTTTGTCACAATAGAGGAGGCAGAGGAACAGTGTGAAGTGGCGCGGAGTTCACGAAGAATATATGGGACCCCCACATGGTCTCAGCAGCAAGAGAGCAAGGGGCGGTATTAGCCGTCAGTTGAGGACCGAGAGACCTTGGGTTGGTTTTTTGTACACCAGAAGATCTAGGTCGGCCCCAAAAAAATGAGAAAACCCCAATGTAGTTTTCTGTCATTTTATCATTCGCCCAAATCTGAATCTGAGAAGAAACCCCGAAGCTCCAAGAAGTCACCGGGTTTTCGAATTTCGATTCTCGAATGAGTAAACCACGACAAAAGAGTGCCAAAAAATGTACCTGAAAATGCGTTTTAGGACAATGGTAATCATGTTAACTTGGTTTGATGCTATGAGCTGAGCAAATTCGGTTGACAGGCAAACTGAAGGTCAGGGACTGGGTAGGTAATGGCCAGTTTACTGTAGAGCCCCAATGAGGCTTTGCGGAAGTGGGTGGGTAATATCGGCCACAAAAACGGTGGGGGGGTGTCGGCTCATACGAGATGAAGAAGAGACTTGCATCGGTGTTGGTTAAAATGTTGCATTTTTCCCAGTCCAGCTTTCTGCCCAACAGATCTCGAGCATATTTTGGAACTGATGAAGAAACAAGCACTGCCTGTTCGAGAAACTCCATTCCCAGAAAATGATGTTGTTTGGTTGTTGTTCTTGTAACGGGCCAAGGTCCTTCATTTTGAAGTAGTCTGCATAGCTCGAGTGACAATCCTGAATGAGAGCATGCGTTAGAGCATGTAATAAATGATTCTCTACATAGACAAGAAAGACGATGTACAGTGTGCTGAATGTCGAGGTAAACAGACTCGTGTCGTGTACGCAACACGTGAAGCTGAGTCCCTGGACGGAACGGTTTCAGAGTGTGTCCAAGCACGGGGGTCTTGCTTGCGCCATACAGAGACTTCTGGAGTTAGTTTGCAAACATGTTGAGGGAAAAAAAGCGGGGATCAACATTAGGCCGGTGGTTGTGTCATGCAGATAGTTTCATCACGCAGCCATATGAAGAAAAGAAAAGCATTGGAAACATCCAACTGGTATTTGAAACAAATTGTTGACGACACGGAGGAGGAGTGACAGAGTACCAGGCGAAATGAAATGGTTTCATGCAGAATAATAACAGGAAGAATGTCTCGAGAGTAATCAAGCCCTACTCCTGATTGTTGCCTCTTAGCAAACCAACGAGCCTTGTCCTGGAAATACTGCGATCTGCATGTGTTTAATTTGACACTATTAAAGGCACACTGGGTGCGCCCATGGGGCTAGGTTACAAGAACCCAGTTTTTGATCGTCAAAGCCTTAAACTCCGTCATCCTGAATGACGCCAATAAGCATTTTTTTGAGGGAAAAAGAGTTAGGGGGTGTAGTAGGTTGTTGGGTTGGAATATAGGGGAAGGGGGGTGTGTTGTGGTGTGTTGTATTTGGTAGTATGGTAACCTGAAAGGAAAGGTTTGGGTTTAAAGTACCGAGCTTTGCCCACGGGTTAACATGGGAGGGTATTGGGGGGTGACCTACGGGCCGGTGTGATTCGGGGAGGTGGGCCGGAAAAGGACCCCCAAAAGGATCTTGCGGAGGGAGAGTCGAGAGGGGGGGGGATGGCGGGGGGCGAGGGGGGGGGGGGAGGGTGGGGAGGGGGGGGGGACGCCGGGGGGGGGGGACGGTGGAGGGGGGGGGAAGGGAGACGAAGGGGTGATGGGGGGGTGGGGGGGGAGAGTGGGTGGGAGGTTGTTGGGGGAAGGGTGGAGGGAACTCTATGTGAGTCTGTTGGAAAAGGGGAAAAGGACGCCAAATAAATGATTATGTGGAGGAAGGAAGGAAAAATACGACTCATAGGAAAAAACTCATTTTCGACAAATTTGACCCATGCGAGATTTATGTAGACTTTAGAAGTGTTTGTGGGTAAAGACAGCGGGTGGGTTGGTGGTTAACCCGGAGGGAGGATGATAGCCCACAAAAAATACAAGGACGGGGATCGGGGTTGTAATTTGTGAGTAAATATGAGGGCGTAGCCAAGGGTAGCAAAGGACACCCAAAGCGCGAGGTTGGTTATTAATTGTGAAGTTGAAGAGTTCTGGTAAAGGAGGTAGTTGATAAGGGTGATTTGTTGGAAGGGTGTGACTGGGCTCTGTTTAATGAGGTAGTGTGCGGTGGCTAGAAGCTTATACCCAAAAAGGAGACAGGGAGATGAGATGATGTAGAAGAGTAACACACCGTTTCAGTCATGAGATGGCAATGCTTTACGCTCGCCACCCCTCTGTTCGGGAGGTGTATGGACAGGAGGTTTGATTTGTATCAATTTCCCCAGGGATTGCAGGAAAAGGAAACTGGCCAAAAGATGTTATTAACATTTCCTTTCCATTGTCACTTCGAAAAAAAAAGTTTTAATATGAGAAATTGAATTGTTGGGTTTGACCATTTTTCAAAGGTGAAAAAGGTGGGTGTATTGCCTTGTGATTTGTGTTGTTGTTTTTTAGTGGGTACAACCAAACGTGTGTTTTTGTAAAATCATTCCACTCAAAACAAAATAAGCAAAACCAGCAAATGAACAGGAACAACAGTAGGACCCAATAGGCAGAAGGAATAGGATAAGTTGAAAAAGGTGTGCCAGGTTGTACGCTTCTCAATAAAGTAAAAGGTTAATTTATGAGATTTAGCAATTGAACAGGAAGGTCAACAATGGTTTTACATGAATGGAGAAAAAAACCTAATAATTGAAGGACATTAAAGAATTTATTAGTGGAGTGACGGGTGATCCAGACGACTGTTGCCACAACAGAATGTGGCATCAGCCGAAAGAGCACCGGAAGCACCATTGAACGCTTTCTTGAAAATGGGTGGTGGGCAGACGAACTTGTTCAGCGATGAACGGACAGGACCATGCTCACAGGGCCTGGAAAAATCACCTCTTGGTAGTATTGTCTAGGATCTTTGAAAATCATTAGAGGGTGAAACAAGTAGGTGAGCAATTATGTTCTTTTGTGAATTGTGAAATGAAAGGAGATGGTTTTAATTTTAATAGAAGGGAGTGAGTAAAGGTTTACAGGTGAAAGATAGCGGGGGGGGGGTTTTAATAGTAACGGCCAGTGTGAGTGAGAAATATAAGGGACTCACCGTGGCAACAGTAATTACCATTAGAGCCTGATATGGATTGGAGCAAATGTAAGCTTGGATAGATCAGAAGTAACGTGCATGTTGGCCCCCAGTCCCCAGTATCCAACAGCCATTTCGAGGAAAAGGCCAGATTGAGATTGACAATAATTGGCCACGGTTATCCACATTTGGCTATCCATACGACGAAAAAGAAAACACAAAACGAACAGCGGTACTGGTGTCCTGTTTCTGACAGATATTGACAAGTTGGACGATCCCGCTCGTTAGTGCCCTGCCCGCCCTGGAAGATGGAATGCCCGCGCTGCCGAAGACGTGCCAGGCTGTTGTTGGCTTGCTGTCGTGCTGCTGATCGTCGTAAGGAGGGAAGAAGCAAGGAAGAAAGACAGAAAAAGGAAAAACGCAGGACGGAGAGCGGGCCTCTGTGTCTGACGTAGAAGAAGGTCTCCAATAAAGGCCGCCACTATGACCCCGCGGATAGTTCTGGATTTCTGTGAGGGGCGGTGGCCGGGGCTCCATTAACAGAGGCTTCTTGGGGAAAGAAGTTTGCCTCAGATCCACGTTGATTTCTTCACTTTTTAGCCACGAGGAAGAGAGTAAGCCAGGTCAACGGGCGTTGGACTGATGCGATGCATGTGGCAATGGAGATGTAAGTGATGGGAGAGCCCCCGAACGACACCACATGATGGAGATCTTTTTAGGGAATGATTTCGTTCACGGCTGTGTCGACGGCCTGTGTGTGGTGAGACCCTTCTAAATACTCCGCCATAGGTTTAGTGCCTTGGTAAATTGTGTGGAGGAACGATATCACCGCAATGAAAATATGAGAGTGGGAAAATTTTTGATGCCATAGCGTGGTGAGAGGGCCGTTCCACAGGGCTGTGAAACAGTTGTGTGGATCGAAAGTGTTGCTGAACCGTGGGGAGAGAATGAACGCAATCAAAATGATCGGATATGGCAATAAGGCTTACAGGCGGGAAGGGCAGGAAAGGATTGGTTTTTTATGATTTGTAAGTGGAGGGTGTGTGGGGGTGGGGGGTGGGCGTTTGATGAATGCCCGGCAGGCGGTGGTTTTGTGGCTTCCATCGACGATGAGAAGGGTTTAATTGGCCACGCAAGGGCTGTTGTAAAGAACGGTGATTTGTGATTTTACATGAGGGTAATTTATGTTATATTTTTTGGGAATCAGGGCATGAAAGATGGCCTGAGGGGAAAGAGTTAACGCCGAAGGAAGTCAGTGAATAAGGAGGATCCACCTCGGTTTCATGGCTGCCGCCCTGCACCCAAAGAAGAGAGGGGGGACGATCGGTGCCAGAAAGAGAGAAGGGAAAAAAAAACCTAGAGACAAAGACGATCTAGATTTTATGGCTCTTGGAGTACCATGGAGGAATATTGATGGATTGAAGTGTTAACTCTAAATAAGGGAATCAATGGGAGATAATATAGGAGATATAGGAAGGAGTTAACTAATCTAATAGGACTGGATTAAGGAGTACTAATCTAAATAGGACTAAGTTAGTACATAGTAAATTACTAATAATTTTATATATTTATTAATGACCATATCTGTTATTTACTTTTCACGTCTAGTCACTGCTTGGATAAAGGTAGACGGTCCCTCAGTAATCTTATTCTTGTCTTCTATTATTCATGATATGCATCGGCTGTCTGTTGTTGTAAACACTGTTGTTTGTAGATAAGACCTGATGACTTTTAATTTGCTACCACATGTGTTCTTAATTGTATTTCCTGATATATTAATGTGAAGTTGACTTTATCATTAGATATGTTAGTATGACACTTATTTGTTCCTTTTTGTTGAATCCTTTTTTCAGTGATACTCTTCGCTATGTTGTGTAGAATCTTTTGTTATTCGTTTCATTAGCTGTAGCCTATGTTTTACATTCTTTTGGCTACTGTTAATGATGCTTTCTTTTACAAAATAAGGAATAATCTGGAAGTTAATAATTAAGGTGGAAGGTGTTGGTGTTTTTTTTTTTGTTGATGTTACGTCAGCGTTAGCTGTTTTCAATCCCCTGAATTCTTCGAATCAGAGTCATGTTCTATTTTGTCAGTTATTTTATTTGGCGAGATATAGTTATCCTCTTCATTCCTTAAAACTTATTATTATTTATTAATACTTAATATCTATAAGCTATTAAGTATACAATAGAGGTAACTTCTCCCTATATTCGGAGAAATGGCTGAAAGAGCTTTTAGCTCTGATTTAGTGAACAATTAATTAACATTGTGATATCAGGTAAGCATTTTAGATGTAAATGCTTTATTCTTCATTTGATCATCAATTACTAAATGTTCGTGGAAAGTTTTTTCATGGAAGTGCTTTCGTTTGTTTGCCGATGAATTATAGTATTGGCTCCAAATTCTTTTCTTTGCTCTAGTTCTCCACACACTGAAAAGTGTTTGTTGTACGGTAAACTCAAACGTAAGTGCTTTTAATACCTTTTGTTGTCATCAAATTTGTGGGAATAAGTATGCGCCCTAGTGAAGAGAAAATTTAGGAATTGTTGTTTTGCCGCGAAATGTATGTTTTGTTATTATTTTATGAATATGAATGAGAGTACCTTTGGTCCACAGTTGTGCTTGTTACTAATTTCCGTTTGGTTAGGATTTTTTAAAAAAGAAAAGCTCGTGTCTTTGAACGACGTTGTGTTATGCTTCTTATTTAATTTCCTAATTAAATTATTTGGGAGAATTATTTGTATGTAAATTTTTGATAATTTCTTGGAATTGACTTGAAAATTAATTGTGTAACCAGCAGGTTCTGTCGACTTATCAGAAGCACATGATAGATTTCATATCAACCAAGCTCTTACAGAGGAGAGACAGTTTTCCTATTTTCATCTTGTTCCGATTATTAACCAAACAATGGTATATTTGTTTAATAGATACGGCTGGAGGCAGGAAGGTCGTGGAAAAGGAAAATTCTCAGGGAGGAGTAATCCTATGCGTTGTAAAAGCAGAGTAAACTATTCCGAAGCCTACTGAGTAGTTTTCTACCGAACAAAGGTGGGTAACCCATAAAAGTTATGGTAACGGTCAACTCAAAAGTATTAGCTCAACATCTTCTTGAGACCACCCCAGCCTACACCAAATGAAAGTAAACCCCGAACATATTTAGGGTTCTGTATACCCCAACCAATGTTCTGGGAAGGACTATCAAGAAAGGCACTTTCTCTGTGTAGAGCTTTTGATAGACGTCTGATCCGTTCGCTGTTGTTACTTTTATTTAGATAGGTTACTCTTGTATATCCAAGTCTAATTTTTTTACTTGATCAAATAAGCTCTAATTACAGAGAAAGAAATTTTATATTTCACCATTAATGTTTCCATGTAATCTATTATCTAACAAACATAATATTTTTTTTGTTATAGGTAGGCTGAGGGTAGAGTCGTGGAAATACTAGGGTAGAAAAGAATAATCCGGCTATTCGTGTAAACATGTCAACTATTCCAAGCCACAAACAGTTTCTCCTCAAAATGGGTGGTAAACCCCGACCAATATTGAAACGTAACTCAAAGTAATTAGACCAACCATTTCCGAGGCCCACCTCCAGCGACACCAAATTGCCAAAAACCCATAGGTCAAGTCTTTCTACCCGTTAGCAATTGTTTTAAACAGGGTCATAAAAATACAGTTGCTGAAGGTGAAGGTGAATCCAACAGTAGCCATCCAAGGACCATTGTACTTCTAACTTATGCAGGGTTAGGCCACTTCTTTTAATTTTTATTACTACTGTTGTGTTGATGGCACTTGTTGTCTTTGAATTTTGGATTTATGATAAGCCCTTCTAATAACCTCTTCTAATTATAAGACCCTAGATCAACCTTCTCAAAATATGCAACTAGGACTAGTTCAGATCCAAATCTTTCAAAAGTGAGTTTAGGTTGATCCAATGGAAATAAATTGGAAACAGATGTCTCAAATGACCATGGAAGAAATGGTTATTTGGGAGGGAATGTAGGGTATAAGTTTTCATCGTAGTGATTTTTGCAAAAAGTGTTATTCCACATAGATGCGATAAGGAAATTAATGTACTACTTTCAAAATTTATTTCAAAAAAAATTTTGCGGGAGTTTCCATTAGTGAAAGCGATAGTCAAAACACACTGGAATGGGTTAAGGCAACATTGAAAGATAGAACAATTTCATTTCTAAAATAACCAAAAAAGGAGGAAAGGTTAGGACCGATTATTGACCAGAGAAATGGTTAAGAAAGATGGATGAGAGCTTTGGGGCAGTGTAGAGGTCTATTAGAAAACAAGAAATTAATTCACAAAATCATCATGGGAAGCCGTAAATGCTCTATGAGGACCTCACTGTGGTGGCTCTTATTTCTATGGAAAAACATCATAAGAAACTTTTTTAGTTTATGTTATATTTACAAACTCTATAACTAAATCTTTTTTATATGATATTATACTAAGTGATTTCTTTTGTATGGCTATTAAAAAAGGTCAAAAATCCCAAGCAAGTGGAGTTAAATAGGCCAGGGTTTATAAACATGGACATGATGTGGAAAAATCCCATTTTGTTGGTGAGGCGCTCTCGAGATATCCATGTAAGTCTAAAAACTTGGAGGTGTTGGTGGGGGGAGGGACGGAGGGGCGACATTATGGTGAAGTAGTTTGTTCTGTTTTAAAGTGTATTGTGGCTGCATATTGGGATAGTAATTGATGTTTTGAGACTTTTTCGATGATTGCGGATTCGAGTTGTCGTTTTTATGATAGAGAAAAAACTACTGCCAACGTTTTGGGCTTTTCTGCTGCAATTTTAATGTTGTTTTGATGTGATTCTAGTTGTTTTTTATGTGACTTAGTACAGGCACGACGATTGGAACAAAGGACCTATTGATTGTGAATTCCCTGTGGCAATCAGATACTAAATTTAGGACCAATCAATAGTTGTTTTACTGTGATTTAGTCTTATTTTTAGCGAGAATTTGTTGTTGATGTTTTCAATGTAATGTAACCTTGATCAAGTACTCTCTAGTAATAAATCATACAAAAAAAAAGGATTGAATGTATATAATGAAAGGTACTTGATCGAAGCTAGCTTCCAAAAGTCAATCAAAATGATGAACTTGAGCGGTGTGTTAGGGTGGGTGGTGTTGGGGAGGGGGAGTATTCCTGAATAGTAGTTGTTCATGGTCGTGTTGGACAAGTCCCAATTATTAACATATATATTGACCATTGGGTGTCGGCAAAGAGTCCAAACCATATTGTTCTAAGCTAAAAATCCGAGGAACTACTTTTGGGATGTGGCTAGAATTATTGTTGCTAAAAACATAAACTCATGCTTAAAACATTGCAATTCTTACTTGACACCTAGTGTAATAAAGACTTAGCTCACTGGACATGATCTTTTCTTTGTGTGGATGCTGTTAGCAATTTACTGGCTACCCACTGTTTCATTAAAAAACCCACACACAACAACTGGTACCACTTACGATAGAGGTGTGTTTCATCAAGTACATGATTTGATTTGATGGTATTGATAAATTCTCTTAGGGGTTATTATGCCAAATCTAGACAAAGGTGTATTACATATAGTGAATTCCATTGTTCCTCGTTTTATGGCAGTAGAGAAGGTCAACGTGTGAAAGTATTTTTTTTCTACAGTTGATCAGTTTCAAGGGGATGCATCATCCTTTCACTCAACAATTACTAATTTCTCTTTGTAAAGAGCAAGCTGATTATGTTTTAAAGAATCATATGGAATAGTACCAAACTTAACTGAAAGGGACATCTTTATTCTTAGTGTCTCTGCCACTCTCTACTCTGTACTGAGCATGAGTTTGTGTATTTTCTCCATTTTCCTTCAAAATTTGGTTTGTCCCATATCATTAATGCTTTCTCATTTTCTCTACTTATTATAAGAAAATATGAAGAAATATTAAAGAAAAAAACATTGTCTGAAACTGATATTGATCAGTATGAAGCATATTACCAAGCTGCGGGAGGAGAAAAGAAAAGAAGAATATACGGTCTTGGATCTGAAGCAAAAAATTACTATGGGAAGAAACTTTGTGGGTCATCATCATTACCACATCTATTTTCTCAATCAATATCGAAAACAAATATGGAAGAGTTTGTAAAGAAAATGATGTCTGCACTAACTAGTCATCTTGTTCCTATTATTATTGAGCAGGTGCAAGCATCGATTACTCCATTCGGCAATCTATCGTTTGCGGCGCCCATGCCTCCTGCTAGTAATGTGGACGAGGTTGATACCTCAATTTTAAGTTGATACCTCTACAACTTCAGTTTTTGATAATGTCATACTTTTTTGAAACTAGAAATTGCGTGTAGTAATATTTTGATGAACATAGGTTCATTTAAGATTACTTGATAGTTTTCTTTGGATATTTTTAACCCGAAATATGTTGTTTTGGAGTTTTCTATTTTTATATTATGAATCGTCTATGGGTATTATATTATAGGAATGTTTGTTAATTTTAAAGTATTTAGTAATTTTAATTTAATATATTTCAGCAGTGCATAAGAACAATTTTTAGCAACAAATTTAGCGACTATTTGGTTGTTGCTGTAAAAGTGTTGGCGACGGATCAACGATGAATTATTAAAAGGCCTAATATGTTGTTACAAAATATGTTGCGACGGAAATTTTGTTGCAAATTTATCCAAAATAACGAAATGGATTATGAAATTAGCAACAAAGCTATATAAATATAATCACGAATCAGTCCGTTGCTAACATGTGGCGACAGAAATGTTTCGTCACTATGGCGTCGCTAAAATTGAGACAAAACATCATTTTTCGTCATAGAATTATGAAATTAGTAACAAAATTATATAAATATAATGATGACTAAGTCCTTCGCTAACATATGGAGACGGAAGTTATTCGTCACTAGGTAGTTGCTAAACTTGTGGCGGAACCCGTTTTTCGTCACTAAGAGCTTACTAACGAGCATAATAGCAATAGTCAATATTCCATTGCTAATCCGTCGCTAATCGTGATTAGTGACATATTTTCATCATATGGTGACGGATTGTGTCCGTACCTAAACACTATTTTTTAGTGTTAGAGAATTACTCGTGAACATAGTCTCTTAGGTCCAATAAAGACAATATGACCGAAATATTTGTTTTACAATACAAACATAACAAATCATTTTCACCAATGTTCATTCTATACAATGGACATATCTTTTCATGAAAAATAACAATATTTTAAGTGATTTTTTTCATTAAAGAATACAATTCTTTTGAAAGAGTAATATATTTTTGTGGTTTTATACTATTAATATCATATACTAATAAAGAGAGACTCAACGACCACAGTATCAAATTAATCCAAAACTTCGTGGGTTATAAACATATACAAGAATGTCAGTAAATTTTATATCTTGTACTTTCAAAATTTAAATTAGATCGTTAAGTCTCATTTTGTCTTTATCACAATTAAAGAACCCCCACATTTTAAATAACTTTCAAAATATTTTTCAAGTATTTTCAATTATTTTTCCACATATTTGTTTCCATGGCGTTGCAAAACTTGTTATATATCAAATACAAATGGACAACATGAAGGCATGTTTTTTTGGAGATTTAATCCATAGACCACCCATTGTAGGCACAAAAATCACTAATTTTAAGTTACTAGTGTTTTTTTTTTTCCTTTCTGTCACAACTAGACAGATCAACTTAGGATTTAAATACTAAACAATTAAAGATTCAATCTTTATACAACTGTTTCCAATTTAACGATGAAGTTTTTATATTTTTCTAATCCATAACCGATGAATCTTGAATTTTGATGAAATGTAATATCACTTTACATGCCAGATAGAATATGTATCTCCAGAAATCTCAAATACCATTGTTTCTAGTAACATAAAGATTTATCTTTCTCAATCATTTAGCCTAATATTCACTTAGAAGATTTAGTACTCTTCAAATATAGAAATAGTTCATTCAAACAAAGTATTTAACAAATTGGTTGACTTTCTGTATTTTTCAAACCAATGCATGAGTGTTTGTGTAGTTCTTATATTTTCAAACCATAAGCGTAAAAAAAATCAGAAGATTTTAGTTTCAAAAGTCAAAACAAATCAAATTTTTAGTAGGTAAAAACCCAATTTTTTATAGATTTATGTCTCCACTTGTGTTAAATAATTCACGTGGTCTATAGTAGTTGAAGAAAAAAAAATTGAAAACGGCTGCATTAAAATAAACAATTATCTCGTACATTCAATATCTAGATTCATTTGTACTTCTTAAGAATACAAACGAAGATAATTGAGTATGATTATCTGTAAAAAAAACATTTGTTTCCTTTATTTCTGTCCAATATTTGATGAGTTAAGTTGACATTGAAGTTGTAGTAATAACTATGGAGTGCTTAATTCTTCTTTAACACCCAAACCTCATCTCTCAAAATTGAGGATCTGACTGCTTTTAGTTGATGCTATTCCTTACAGGTGAAGTCTTTCTTGTGAACGATTGATGGAAAATATTGAGAAGATAGTGATTGCTGAAGAAAGTGATTGAGGATTTGAGGTGATGACAAAAGATGTTGGGAGGCTTCAAGAAGAGACACTGGAAAAATTCTGGAAGAAAATGGGGGAGGGGGAACAGGAGTATATGAAACAATGGGGTCTGAAATGGCAGAAATGATGTTGAGACTTGTTCAAGGCTTGTGTACCCCATTTCAGTCACAGTGATCTTGGATCCTACATTCAAAGAATGCATGATGGTGATCTTTCACCTATTCTTACGGGAAAGCCCCATTAAAGCCCATCTCCTTGAGGGGTAAGCAAAAAAAGTTTTTCTTCTTTTTTCAGACCCCACTTGGTGAAGCGGTATATTGTTGATGTTTAAAGAGGAAAATAATGGTTGATTTGCAGTTTGGTTACTACTCAAGGGAAAGCCAAAGTTTGTTACCTTTCAATGATGAATTGATGAATTCCACAATGCCAGACATTCAAGACTCTTTTGCATTTTAGGAAACAGGTCATTTGCTTGTTGGGTCATGACGTTTTTTTTTTCGTCACAAATACATCATATAGCCTAGGTTTTGTTCTGTCAGGGAATTTTCCAATAGGGAATGGAAAGGCTTTGCAGTTGATTACAGCAGGCAAGCAGTTTAAAAAAACTAAAGGTGGTTTGGAAGTGGAAAAACAGCCCCTACCAATGTGTATAGAATGCACAAATTCAAGAAGACATATGAAGGCAATGGTCTCCCCAGTTTGTAGTCTGATGAGAAGTGATATTTGGTCCTGATTTCAACAATCTCTTATCTGTCATTTTCTGTTGGTCTCATTTTCGCGAGGAAGTTCAAGTTGTGGTTTTTTCGTCTGAATTTTGACATAGCATGGGACATGCTTTTCGAACTTTCGAACAAGTAGGGTAAGGAAGAACTGTTGTGACATTAAGGAGGGAGAGTATTATCGAGCCGAGTCAACTGTACCATCCATAAGATTAGCCATGTCAAAATGTTGAAGCCTGACCAAAATTGGCTGAAACAATTTATAGCAACTGCTCAAGTTTTAAGGCAATGGATACGGCTTTGATTCCGTGAACTCTTCCCGAATACCAAAGTACATTTATGTATCATGACAGGTTCCATGGACTTACTTGAAGAAACACTGAGGACACTATGAGGAGAATTACCTTAGTGAGGCAGATTATGGTTTTGAAGGATGGTCGGAAAGTAAAATGTTAATCAAAATCCCCCCTGAGCTGGTTACTTATGCAGCGCAGTGTTACCAAATATTGGGCTATTTTGAATTCCTCCCACTCGAGGGAAAAATCTCATTGGCGTGGAGCAAGCAAAATTCTTCAAGTCGGCCTTGATGAAGGTAAACTTGGGAAGAGATGAAATTGTTTCCCAATTCGCAGGAGTACCAGGTTTCTTGCACATCTTTCTTGAAAATTTATGCTCGTTGATCATTTATAGGAACACAGTTCTTATTATTCAGTTATTTTTCACGGGGTGACCGAGTTCTGCAATAATCTTAGTGACTTAATGTAATTCAGTGGACTGAGTCGATTCCTCTCAGCTTAGACTTGTGGAGTTAGTATCGTTCTACATAGGCAACTGCCTCTGACATCAAATACTAAGTTTCGCTTAGATTAGAAAATATTTACATTTGTTTTTATGCCTTATTTCTGGAATTAACATTTTTTTTTTTTTTGTTTTTGTCCCATGTTTGTGTGCTCATTATTCTGCAATACTTGCATTGGGCGTGATTTTCATGACATTTTGTTGTTAAGTAATCGTATATAGAATACTGGAATCTTTGCATTCGTCTAGTTGTTCCACATCTACTACACTTAAACAGATTTATCAAAAGAACTACTCTCGGTGTATCTATGCGTCAATACGGTTTAGCTTAATGTCCCGGACAGATAATTGACGAGAGGTAGTGTTTATAGATGCAGGGTTTATAGCGTTACAGACTAGGTGATGTTGTCAAGATAAAAGGATTCAACACCAATGGGAACTCCAGAACTCCAGGTTTGTCTGCAGAAGGAACCTTTTTGATGAGCAAACATAGACAAGAAACACTGAGAAAGATTTGCAACTAGCCGTGGAAGCTTGCAGGCAAGCACTTAGTTGACGAAAACTAAGAAGTAATGGAATTCACCAGCATGGTCACAGTCTCAGGCTGATCCAGGACAATACGTCATCTTCTGGGAACTGAGTGGGGGAAGCAACTATGAGATATTGCCAAGAGTGCTGCAACTGCTTTGGGACAAATCATTCCTGGATGCAGGATTAATGAGCTCCAGGAAAGTTTAAATGCCAATTGGAGCACTTGAAATGAGGATGGAAGAGGGGAACCTTTCATAAGATTTTTGGATTATTTCGTTGGTTGGAGGCGCGGTGTGAGCAGTTCAAAACCCTAGAATGTCGTTGGTCCAAAAAATAGCTCATTGATCAAATACTGTTAGTATGTTGTGAAGAGCTATGCCAGTATTGCTTTCTGTTAAATTTACTATATGTATCTTCCAAATTTGTTAGCCCTTGCTGGGATTTCTATTTAATATATAATAGTTTAAATGTGGTCGGTTGATGTGAAGCCAACGAGCAAATAGAGAGATGGGAGCTTATAGTTTCTTTCCATTATACTTGAAAGTTACGTTTGTTTCACTATACTTTGCAAGAATAGGTGTGAATTCGCTTATTTGTAAAGAAAGTATCATTTGGAATGTGAATAGTTTTTAACAGCATTAGCAAGTGCCTAATTAATCATAGTTTGAATCTTCCTATTCAAATAATTCACAAACACCTTCATTTTACTAAGCATAGTGTGTAGTGAAACCCGAGGTGGAAATCGTTTCTAAGAGGGAGAGAAAATCGTTATAAGAAGAAAGTAAGGGGAATCATATTATTGTTTTAGGAGGAACTAAAGAGGGGTGAAAAATTGTTATCTATTAGAGAAATGAGGGAAAAATTTGTTATTAAGGTTTTATGAGTCTATGTGGAGGTGAGGTTGTTTGGTGCTTATGTAGCGTCCACATGGTGTCCAGGTGCAGTTAACACACCTCTGTTAAAAATAAGGGTAAAAGTGACCCAATACTTTAACAGAAGGGTATTTTGAGCCAGAATTTAATTCAAGGGTATACTGAGCTATTTCTGATAATTTAGGAGTATTTTTGAGCCTTTTCCGATCTGCTTTTGGGACAATTTTAGATATACAGGTCTAACAAAGCGAAATATGCAAATGAAATTCAAGTATATCAAGAGTAAGATATTATAATGATGAAATTCAAGTATATCAAGAGTAAGGTATTATGATGATGAAAGTTTTCGAAATCCAATTAATATTGAAAAATAAAAGTTTTCTTAATTAAGTTTTCACTCAATAGACTTATGACAAACATCTTTACGCAGATGCTTTACATGCTCTTCTATGATATTATTATAAATGACTATGTTGTACAAGTTTACCAGTACTAAACTCACCAAGTTATGAATGAGAAATCTTATATTTTCCTATTATAGACGTTAATAATATGTATGTATCATTACAATCACGTTAAAAAACAATTATTGAACTAAGATACATTTAACAAAAAATTTGGCATTTTGATACATTAAAACTTCAACTTCCTGTTTTAGATTAAACGATGTGGGAATTTTCAGCAAACAAAGGACAACTTAGACATAAATTAATTGATAATTGTTCCAACAATGTAATGACTTCTAAAAAAAAACATTATAATATAATTTTCATTTATTTTAGCATTGGTTGAAACATCTCTTAAGTTAAATTTGGATGAAGCGCACAAATAACCGTTTTTAGAAAAGCTATTTCAAAGAATAATCAAATTTTATAAAGTTTCCCGTTTTACTATTAACTTTAGACATATGACTTTTAAGTTTCAAACTCGGCTCTAAATAATAAGATAAATCTTATATAATTTTTGAAACGGACTAAATTTTATATATCATATCTACAAGCAAAATACTTACGTTAACTTGAATGCGTTAAGAGTTGAAATCATACACTAATTGAAAGGAGAGACTTTATTTACTTTGTATTGTGAAAATGACAGCTCTACCCAAAGTATATACACACAATAAATCTCTACAATGGGACGAATTGGAGTAATTTACATAAATTCTATTAATTAGAAGTTAATTATTTAAATACACGTTAGTTTGCAATATTATGAACCTTATTAGAGTTTAGTCTGTCCAAATACGTCCAAAGGTCAAAATTAGGTGTAAATTACTCTAAATATCTAAGTGGATGTGCATGGTACGTGAGATACTAGAAAATCTCCTACCACTTTCCTACGTATTTGTATCCCAGCACATGCAATCACAGATACAGTATCTAGTGTATACTGTATCAAGTATGATTCACATGTATCTATGTATATTAGAACAAAATCTCGCTCTCTACGTCCTATTTTTGCTCGTCTCTCTCCCTATTCGGTGCATTTAATAGCAAAATACATGTAGCTAGATGTTATAAAACAATATATAGTAGGTGGATTTAAAACTTTAAATGTTTTAATGCATTATTAATTAGTGATACAAAAATATAAATTATTCAAATATAGAAAAATTAGTAGATGTAATAGAAAGCTGTATTCATTCGATATAATGCTAAACTAAGTGCAAGCAAATGGGTTAATCTTACACACTGACACAGCCTAAATTAATGGGCTTGGTACTAAATTTTTCTTTCGTTGCTTGTCAATGAAGCCCAACACCACTCCGGAGGGCAAAAAAATGCCAATGTTGTATACAGTTTATTTAAGGGTCATTTTACATAAATAATATAATATAATTATTATTGTTCCGAAACTATGGTTTACAATAGTACTCTTACTGGAAATGACATTTAATTTAGGGCAACTGTCACACATAGCCAAATGCAAAATTCATTGTATGTTATAAAAATTTACATATCGCGCTCCATAACAAACATAGAAACGTATGATTCACATACATATACAGTTGAAAGCAAAATTTTTATAAAAAACAAAGTGTTATAAAAATAAAGAAAGAGAAAGACATTTGGGCAGAGAACTGTATAAAAACGGAATTGTACTTATTTAAGTGTATAGAACGATTATAACAATTTGAATTTGTATAAAATGACGAAAGAGAAAAAGACAAAAGAGACTTGACAAGGAATATACAATTGAATCGAATTGTATAAAACGAGGGAAAAAGCGAAGTAGATTACAATTTGAACTTGTATAAACGAGAAAGAGAGAAATTAGATACAATTTGAAAATTTATAAAAAGAGAAAGCGAGAAGACAAAAGAAACTAGACAGGGGAAGTACTTTTATTGTTATATAATTCTAGGTGATAGAGAAAATCATGTATTGCATGTGAATACAATTTTCTCAAGCTGTATACAAACAGAAACACCATGTTAGTAAAATTTCGCTTCGGTTTGTTTAAGTGAAGAAGGCGAGGGGGAGCGAGCGAGATTTGGGAGAGTGAGCGAGCGAGATATGGAAGAGGGGAGAGAGGAGAGGGAACAAAAATATATGTATTTATACAATTTTCTCTGCTTTTCCATTAGACAAACAATTAGTTATACACTATATTATATAAAAAAAGTGAGGGGGAATGACGAGAGATTTGGAGGAGAGTCGTGCGCGAGCGAGTATTGGAAAAGAGGCGTCTGACAATTATTGCAAACGTTGCTATGAAACACATTAAATCAAACCTTAGCTACTTCATTTATTTTAGGCTATTAGTTTGCTATTATAAATAATTTTCCTGAATTTATCACTTAAGAAATAACCAAAATATATGTCTTTATATGTTCTTCCAATTCATAATTTTCTTCCATTATTTTTTCTCTTTTATTTTTGTCTTTTCTTCCGTCATTTTTCTTCTCCTTTTCTTTTTTTTTTTTACGTCTTTTTGTTTCTCTTTCTTGTCTTTTCTTCAGCCATTCTCTCTGTCTCTCTCTCTTTTTTTTTTTTTTTAAATTTCAATTATTTTAATGCTTAAGGGTGTTTGGAATATTAACGTTTTATTTTTAAAATATAGAAATATCATAAATAAAATAAATAAATATAGATTATACTTATAATGCATTTTGAATTCAATATATTACACATTATATTTATTTTCCAATGCACATTGTAAATATATAACTTGAATAGTTTTAATACAAAAATATATTATTTTAACACCATTAATAGGAGAAAAAAGTAACAATTGTAATACATTTGAATTCAATATATAATACATATTATAGGGATGTTTTAATGCACGTGTCAAATTTATAACTAAAATACTTTTAATACAATAACAGATTTTAATACTATTAATATGAGAAAAAATAAACAATAGTTATAATGTATTTCAAATTCAATATATTATAGAGAAAAGACATAAATTGACATCTGAGGTTGTTTTGAGTTTTAAAAAAAAAATCTTAATTATGCAGGTGTCTAGTATCTCCCTACACAATTTCGAACATATATTATTACATCATTTCCTGATCAATTTTAAATTTTAAATGACAAATATTATCACACACCAATCATTGTGACACTTATTAATTTAATTTGAAATATATATATATATATATATATATTTTTCATTTTTTTAATTTCTCTCTCTTACTATTTGACTTATTTTAATTTTATTACTTATTTCATTTTCATTGAATAGCTTATCTGCCATCCCTACTTTCATATTCCATGCCATACCATTGCAATTAACACTCACAGTGTATGCATAAGGAGCTAAAGGTTTTGTTTCTCTTTCTTTTTTCTCTTTTTCATTCTTGTCTTTTCTTCAGCATTCTCTCGGTCTCTCTCTCTTCTTTGTTGTTTTGTAAATTTCCCACCCAATTATTTTAATGCTAATGGGTTGTTTGGGAATATTAACATTGTATTTTTAAATAATATAAAATATCATAATAAAAGAATAGTAAAGAGCGATTATAATTATAATGCATTTGAATTCAAATATTTCACATATTATAGTTATTTCCCAATGCACATTGTAAATATATAACTTAAATAGTTTTAATACAAAAAATATATTATTTTAACACCATTAATAGGAGAAAAAAAGTAACAATTGTAATACATTTGAATTCAATATATAATACATATTATAGGCATGTTTCAATGCACGTGTCAAATTTATAACTAAATACTTTTAATACAATAACAAATTTTAATACTGTTAATATGAGAAAAATAAATAATAGTTATAATACATTTTAAATAATATTTGTTTCGAGTTTTAAAAAAAAATATCTTAATTATGCAGGTGTCCTAGTATCTCCCTACACAATTCCGAACATATATTATTACATCATTTCCTGATCAATTTTAAATTTTAAATGACAAATGTTATCACACACCAATCATTGTGACACTTATTAATTTAATTTGAAATATAGATTTTTTTCATTTTTTATTTTTTTTAATTTCTCTCTTTACTATTTGACTTATTTTAATTTTATACTGTTAATTCATTTTCATTTGAAATTCTGCTTCCATCTTCATCAATACATTTAATCTTCCATGCAATACCTATTGCAAATTAAACATCACCGTGTAGATTACAGGAGCCTAAAAGGTTGGTGGGAAAAAGTCTTTCCAGATATTTCGGAGTCATTCAAACTTCTTCACCGGCCTTATGTAAAGTGAAAACTAGATTTATCGTAGATCTAGCCAACATTTTGTTTGATGAAAGATTTTAAAGAGTTTTGCTCCCCCACCAAGAGTAAATATATATTATTCGTGATTTTACTTATTTAACCTGGTGATTCATTTGAATCACTATATTCTTCTAATTTGTTTAATATAGTCTTAAATGCAAAACAATAGATAAAGTATGGTTTAAATTCTTCAAAAAGCTGGTCATTGAACCAAGGAGTTTGATTGAGAATACTTGTGGAACCGACTCAGTTTACTAATAATTGCTACAATATCTATGCGTCCACTTCATTGCTATATATCATTACTTTTCAATACTCTAGCATAATCCATTGTGAGTAACTTTTGCCTTCATTCTTTTGAATACATCGCTACATATTGAAGTTTCGACAATATTGAAAATCCAAGTACTTGAACTTGTCAAGTACTTTTCAATCACAATCACTAACTTCAAATCTTTCATATCGAAGTTACTTTTCTTAGCCACATGTTAGTAAACATATGTCAGGAAATGTCTCTTTTGTGATCAACATGTCTATTAAAATAAAAACCAAATAATGACCTTGTGATTCGAAGTGTCTTTAATGTAAAAAAAAATTAATCACATTCATTAATTTGAATTCTTTTAAAAAAAATAGTTTTGGTCCTATTCGAAGGTTCATATGTGGGACGCATGCACAAAGGACTTAAACAGTTTATAGACATTCTTTGTTTTACCACGAACTATAATCTCTAAGGGGTGTTCCATGTAAATTTTTTCTCAATTTTTTTTAAAAATCTTTTCACATATCATTTGACGATATTAGAAGGCCATATATGCAACCTAGCGCAAACTAACATTTGAAGTGATGTAATCCTAGTTGTGACAATTTTGTATCAAATAATCAATACTTTGTTATCGTCAAACTATGACAAACAAAACGTCTTTCTTTAATTTGTCAATAGTTAATGTTTCATCAAATTTGTTGTTCGTTTGTAGATCCAACTTTGGAACCCAAATGTTTATGTCTTGGAGAGAAAATTAACCAACTTCAAGTTGGTTGCTCAAGATTGAATCTATCCCTACTATTGACAAACCTCTTTCCAAACGAATGACTCCCACAAAGAACAATTCTTGTTGGGACATATGAACTCATTTCAAGAAGAATGTTACAAAATCAAATTCGAAGGAAATAATGTGTCCGTTGGACATTCTATTGCCTCTTGAATCTCTTTATTAAGTTGCATTCTCCTTTGATTTTTTCCCAAGCCGTTTAGACCCTTTACTTGACAATTTGAGTTTCGGACTTAGACCATAAATTGATGCGTGACTACATGATAGCATATCCAATGAACATAGATATCCACAGTCATGGTCCTATTTTGACTCGTTTGAAAAATAGTTCATCATTTCCAGTTCTCTATGGAATAGACTGTATGTATTTGAAAAAATGTTAGATCCCTATCTTTCATGGTGTTATTGATTGTATATACTTAAGGGCAACAAGCAATTCTCTATCAGGATATAATAAAGCCTGAACAAACACAACTTTTTGTTGCTCCCTTTCTTAACAATTTTTTTTATTTGTTACTCATTTTTGTTTCTCTCTTTCTAAACATACAAACTTTTTGTTATTCTCTTTTGCTATAATGATAGCATTCCCCCACAAATTTTGAGGTAAACTTGAACTCATTAGTAGGATATTCAATATTTCCTTTAAACTTCATTTTTTTTTCCTGTCAATAATTTCATTATATTGAGGTGAGTATGTTTATTAATTTGATGAATGCAACTAGCACAACTAACATTTGAATTGATGTAATCCTAGTTAGTGACAATTTTGTATCAAAATAATCAATACTTTTTTATCGTCCAAACATATGACAACAAGTCTTTCTTTATATTTGTCAATAAGTTAATATTTTCAGCAACTTTGTTTTCTTTTGTCGATCCACTGTGAAACCAAAAGTTTATTGTTGGAGAATGAGTAACCAACTCTCAAAGTTGGTTGCTTAAGATTGAATCTATCCTTACTCTTGACAACCTCTTCCAAAGAATGACTCCACACAAGACAATTCTTGATTTGACTATATGAACTCAATTTCAAGAAGAAATGTTACCCAAAATCAAATTCGAAGGAAATAATTGTCCGTTGAACATTTAGATGCCTTGAATCTTCTTTATTAAGTGCATTATCCTTTGATTTTTCCAGGCCGTTTACGACCCTGTACTTGACAATCTGATGATTCGGACTTATGAACATAAATTTAATGCTTTACGCATTATAAGCATATCCCAATGAACATAGGATCCAAGTTCATAGGTCCTATCTTGACTCGTTTGAAATAGTTCCTCATTTCCCCCCCCATTTCTCATATGGAATAGACTGTATTGAAAATGTTAGATCCTATCTTTAATGTGTTATGATATGTATATACTTAAGGGCAAAAAGAAATTCTCATCAGGATAATAATAAAGCATGAACAAACACAACTTTTTGTGCTCCCTTCTTAACATTTTTTATTTGTTTACTCATTTTTGTTTCTCTTTTCTTTTCTGTGTAAACATACAAACTTTTTTGTTGTTTCTCTTTGTATAATTGTGTGATAGTCATTTTCCGCAGATATGCAAATTTGCTTGAGGTAACTTGAACTCATTAGTAGGATTATTCAATATTTCATTAAAACTTAATTTTCTTTTCTGTCAATAATTTCTTATATTGAGGGGAGTATTTTGATGAATGATTTCATCTGTAAATAATTTTGCAAAAAGAAGATTTATTTTCTTAACACTACCACTTTCATCCTGACCATCTTTTATCTATCTTCATTTCAACTCTCAGTTTATATTGTATTATGTTTATCTTGCTTCATCCTTATTATCAGCAAATAGAACAATAACAATATATGTGCAACTATCAATAAAATTTATGAAAAAAACACTGTTTCACCACGAGATGGTCTGACCTTTATATACAAAATGGAAGTGTAAATCAGTTCAAAGGGATTAACTTTCCATTTCAACAACACATATGGACATTTTTGATTTATTGCACTAGGAGTTGGACAAAACATTCTAAGTGATCAGTTCATTGAAAGGTTTTGTTAATTGACATTTCCCAAACTGTCATGTCACAAACCATTGATTCAAAGTAAAGTAAGAAAAAACAAAATAGTTAAGTTTGCAAACAAATCTTCCGTGACGGCACATTTTCCCACCAAAATTTTGTTTTTTTAATTGTTTATAAACTTTGGTCATATACAAAAACAATGGTTTAGAGTAAACACCTTGCCAGATATTTTTTGCAGCGGAACTGTCCATAACATTAACTTTTAATTTTGGTACCCACTACAAAAAGAACAATGTGAGAAGAATATAAAGAAGGGAGGTGACGATGAGCGAGAAAAAGGGAGGAGCAATAACAAAAGGAGGAAAACGTGAGACCGGAAGGAAACAAACCAGGAAGGGAAAGGGAAAGGAAAGGACTAGCGAAGAACACGCGCCAACAGGAGCGCGCCCCGTAACCGGGCGTAGGTCAGCCCTACAGGAAAAAATAAGGGGGAGTTACAATGAAAGGAAGAAGATTAAGCCTATATATGGGGACAAGATAACCAAATGCTAAGAAATGGAACAAGGAAAGCCAGAGCAAGGAACCCAGGCATAGATAAAAGACGAAACACCCCGAAGGGAAGGCAAGCACCTAACGACAGAACAGCCACGCCGCGTGGAAAAGGAAAAGAGGAGCAAATCGCATAAAGAAGGAAGACAAAAAGGAAGGCATCAAAATCTAACAAAAGTATAGGAATCCGAAATACGCTTAATTTTTTCGATTTAACTAACACAAAAGGGGTTGCCCAGAAGCAATGGATAGAAAGAAATGGTTAAATAAAGTTAGCACCCCTCAAGAATGCAGAAGATAACTAAGGGCAAAAGTAGAAAGGAAGAAAGGAACGAGAACGGAGATATGAAGAAAAGAAAAGAGAAAAAAAGAGTGAAGTAAGGAACAAGGAATAGAGACACAGGCACAGAAAGAAGAAAGAGACGACACGAAAAAACAAAAGAAACAGGGGGAAGCCCCATCATTTCATTCCCACAATTTCATTGCAAAAATTACAAATATTCTTTTGACCTATAATATAGCAACGGATTGGCGATAGAATATATTTTTTATCGTGAAATAATAGCGAAAACTTTGGCGCCTTAAATTTTGTTATAGATTTTGCAATAAAGTAGATGTTACAAATTTAATAATATATTGTGACGGAAGTAGAGACGGACAAGCGTTGCTAGAATCTAAATATATTTTTATGGAATTTAAATTACGTAGTGACGAAAATATCCATCTCTAAAAGTTAATGTAAATAATTATATTTATTTATCCATCGCTAAGTTCATTGCAATAATTTTTACCAAGTCATCAGTCCATTGAAAAAACAAAAAGGAAACAAAAATTACAATCCCTAAAAAATAGGTTTTTATCCCAGTGAAACGTCCCAAGAGCAGCGCAACAGCTCAATTAGAGGTAAGAATTCGATTGCTCCCGTCTCCCTCTCGTTTCGATTGCTACCGTCTGAGGTGAAATTGTTCCCGTCTCAGGTTCACGGTGAAATTGCTCCCATCTCCTTCATCCTCAGGTGAAAGGTGAGCTTCTACATTTGATAATTTCTTTTTTTTTTTTCATACGCTCGGTGAGCTTCTAGTGCGGTGAAGAGGAGGGTGTTGACTTCTATTTGGTGAAAAATAACCGGGGAAAAGGGATGGGGTTATCAGGGAAGTCCATTAGTCTTCTGTAAATTTTCTTGGATACATTGAGGTGTACGGCAAAGTTGATCAACCACATTGTCTACTGACTCACTCTAACACAACGAAAATTGCTTTAGTGGGTAATCACTCTGATGGAAGTTCTTCTTTCACCTACCTAAGGCTTGCTTACGTAGTGTTTCAAAAATTAAAATGTTATTGCATGATATTACACATTATACGATTCTGTATTTTTTTTGTTTTTGCATTGCAGCTAGATGAGGAAAATCTATGGCGTAACTTGCTAAAAGTTTTGATAGGAAAGCGAGAATCTAAAAAATATAAATAGGAATTGACATGATTTAACAATAGAATTTAATGTGGGTTAATATCTCAATGATGGATTTTTAAGAAAAAAGAGTGTTGACATCTACTTTTTTTAAAATTCACAATGAGCTATGAGATGAGGAATGAGACGTTTTTAATGGCTTTAAATTAGCGTCTACAAATAATTAACAAAAAGACGTGGTTTTTTGTCGCTTTTTATTGTTCTTAGGTCCCTTCTTATGTATCGAAATTGTAGTAGACTCTGCAACACTAGTTGTTTTCACTTTTTAAAGGGGTATGTAGGTAGTATTTAAACTTTTATCACGATCTCCAGGAAATAGGTGTTTTCATTGTGTCTTTTCTTTAGTGTTGAAAGGATTTGAGGAACTATTGTGTTTCATATTTACGTTTTAGTAGTGTGCTTGATTCTGACTTGCTTCTATTATTATTTTGAATATTTGTCAAATTCTTAGACTCTAACCTGCTTGCTTCTACTTTACCTTGACGAAAAAATTTTGGATATTCTCGAACGAACCTTGACATAAAGTCTCCAAGCTTTTCACCTGATCTAGTCACGGCTGGAGGAAAGGGTTAAATGTCCCCGGAATCTCCTTGTCTTCTATTATTCAGGGAGGCCTCGCTCGTCGTTTGTGGTAACACTGTTGTTGTAGATAGAACTGATGACTTAATTGATAACAGAGTGTTCTAAGGTATTCCTTGATCTATTATGTGTAAGTTGACTTTTTATCGTTAGAATTTAGTTATTGACGCGTATTGTTCTTTTTGTTTGAATCTTTTCAGGAATACTCTTCGCTTGTTGTAGAATCTATGTTCTTCCGTTTGAATTTTCATTATGTAAGCCTAGCTACATTCATTTTGCCTACCGTTAATGATTGCTTTTTTCAAAAGAAGGATATAATCTGAAGTTAACTAATTAATGTGAAGGTTGGTGTGTTTCTTGTTTTTGTTGATGTACGTCAGTAATGGTTTTCAAATCCATGATCATTCTCGAATCGATTCATGTTTCTATTGTCAATAGTTTATTTGGTAGCTATAGTTATCCGTTAATCCTTAACTCCATCTATGATTTATTTATTATACTTAATAGCTACTAAGCTATTAAGTATACACTTAGAGTAACATTTTTTATATTCGGCGAAATGGCTTAAAGAGATTTACCTCCTGATTTAAGTGACATGAAGTCGCAGTGTTCATCAGTTTAAGCATTTAGATGTAAAGTATAGCTGCTTTCATTGATAATAATATAACTGTGTCAGTGGAAAGTTTGTCATTTAAGTGCTTCTGTTTGTTGACGATGAATATAGTATTGGCTCAAAAGCTTTTATTGCTATAGTTTCTCACACACTGAAAAGTGTTTGTTGTACTGTAAAAATGTAATCTTAATACATTGTTGTCATCAATTGTGTGGGACTAAGTTTGCTAGTGTAAGAATTTAGAAATTGTTTGTAATTTGCCGAAATGCTATGTTTTGTGATAGGATGGGGAGTTACCTTCTGGTCCACAGGTGGTGTAGTGGTACTAATTTCAGTTAGGATTTAAAAAAGGAAATAGCCTCTGTCGTTGAATACGTGTGTTATGCTTTATTTCAATTCAATTAAATCTTGGGAGACTTATTGAATGTAAATTTTGATCATTTTTTGGAAATTGACTTGAAAATATTGTTGTAAACCATCAAGTTGTTAGACTTTCAGAAGCAAATGATAAATTTATATTCAAAAAAGCTCTTAACAGGAAGACAATTTCAATTTCATCTGTTGTGCCATATTAGTCTAACAACAATGTGAATTGGTTTATAGATATGGGCTGGAGTGGCGAGGTCGATGGAAAATTCTCAGGTTAGGGTAATCGGTGGTTCGTTGTAAGCAGGATCAACTATTCCAACCCCTACTGAGAGTTTCTCCTCGAAAAGGTGGTTAACCGAACCAGTCTTGTAACGTCAACGCAAAGTATTAGCCAACCCATCTCGGAGACATCCAGTACACCAAAGAAAGTCACGAACATGTTAGTGGTCTTCTACCCCACCTTGTCAGAGGGACTAGTCAGAAGACATGTGGTGTAGGCTTTGATAGAAGTTAATGATCCCTTCGTGTTATTACTTGTATCGTAGATAGTTAATTGTAATCCAAGTACCTGTTTTTTTATGATCAATAGCTCTATACGGAAGAAAATCTTTCATTATTTCACCTTATTGTTCATTGTAATCGCATTACTAACAAACAATATTTTTTCTGTTAATTTAGCGCTGGAGGGTAGAGGGTGGAAAATCCTCAGGTAAGGAATTAATCATGCTATTCGTGTAAAAAATGCAAACTATTCCAAGACATCAACAGTTTCTCCTCAAAACGGTGGCTGTGATACCCTGACCAAATTGAAACGTTACAACTCCAAGTAGGTAGACCAACCATCTACTCCGAGGACACATCCAGCTACACAATGACAAATCAACGTAATACGTCAAGTCTTTCTACCAGTAGAAGTATTTCAACAGGTCATAAAAAACAGTTGCTGAAGGTGATCCAAACAGTAGCCTGTATGCTTAATATGACATAAGTCAGAATCTAAAGGAATTCATCAGCCATTATCAGTCCTTAATCTTTAACAGTAGTTTGAAAACAATTCTTTATCTATGTTCAGAAAAGTTATCAGTAACACACAAAGGACTGTCAGGACTGGAAGTGCGGATGAGAAAACACCCACGGATAAACCCTGCAATGATCATCACCAAAGAAACAAATACCTTTTTTTTTTATTGTAAGTAGGAATCGATATGGACCCCAAGATTGATCCATTGCAACATCTCAAAAAAAACAGACTTAGAATAGGTACTACTAACAGGAAAAGGAAGTTTAGTATGTTTAGCCAAAGGGCATACAGTACACAACTGATGAGAATGGTGTAAATGTTGAAGTTGTTTATGAACTCTGATGATATTCATGGGAGCATGACACAGCCTTCTGTGCCAAAGGATGCTAGATTCAAAAGGTTTATCTTGAGTGATAACAGATCTAGTTGTAAAACCACATATAGCAGACTTCTCAGAATTGATCTTTAAGATGTACAAACCCTGTTCTTCCTTCTTACCATCCCCTCACCAGCTCATGGAGAGATCACGGAATATGAAAGAAGTCAGGGAAAAATGCTACGAGAAACATTTTATTAATTCCTGTTAAACCTGGAGATGCCAACAGATTGAAAAACTAAACTCTGGTTAAAACTCGCACATTGAGATAGATGTCCTTGAATATTTTTTGAAATTCTGTATAGCTACTGATCTTGTCTGTCAGATAGGAGGAAGATGAACGTTATTATGTCTGCAGGTGAGAAAATTTTAGGACATGGATGTAATCATCTCGCATAGATGACATGATTTGAAGCTCCGTGTATTTATTATCCACTAACAGATACATTATTGAATGAAGTAGATCCTTTTGAGTACTGCATTTGCAGTTTGAAATGCTAGGGATGATCATCATGTTTTGTTGCAACAACCGATCTGTAAAGGAATTTTGGTTGAACTGTTCTGGAGTAAATGAAGGAAGAATAGGTGATTGTCTGCAGTTACTCCTACTTCATGATTGGTATCAATATGAACTGTAGTTTCTGTGCCTCATGCAGAACAAAAGAAAATAATGCCTACTCTGATTAGCAGAAATGGAGATGACCTGTCTTCATGTTCTTAGGCACAGTCAGATGGATATCCTTAGGAGTTTTGTAACATTGGTCTTAGTATGTCCATTTATAATTAAAAAACTCATGTGGTATGCTCCATCATAATGATGAGTACTCTACCATGTATGATTACCTCCTGAAGTAGAACCTCCTCCTGTAAAGATCTGGTGAATGAACACTCTTCCATTGTATTAGGCTGACTTCCTGGTTACTGAAGAATGCAGCTCCGGTCTATTACCTCAGAAAATCTTACTGACCTGAGTTGACAGTGCATTGATCTTTGGTTTCAGATTGTACCACTAAGGGTAGGCCTTGTTCAGTGTTGAATGCGGTTGTTAAATGGATTGACGTCTACATTGAGAATATGTCTCATTAAGTACCCATGAGGAAATTGTACAAGTCGTCTTTGATATCCATAAGTGCGCTATAACTACGAGATTCAGTGCATGCACAGGACATGCTGAGTGCAGAAAAAAATAATCCCACACATTTCCATCTGAGGACAATAGTCAAAAAACAGATGACCTACCCATGGTAAGAATGTAAGAGTATTGCAATGTCTCTATGAGAAGAACTCTAGAACCAGATTCACTCTGTATCAAATCTCTCGCAATCTAGCCAGACCTTTGAGGCGCTTCGAAGCAATATAATGACTGCTCAAGTAATTAAGACTTCACAGAATTATATCCAAGATAAAACACTGCATGCGCACCTCTCCCACGATCATACAGTGAGGTCTCAAATTTTTATATTTAGTGATGTCTGCATCTACAAGCCTAATTTCTTTTTCCCAACAATCCAAACGCATAGATCGGCCTACAAAGTGCATAATTCTCAGATCCAGTAAGCGAATCTGAAATAAGAGAGAGCTACCTGGCTGTCGCTTTAGGATCCAGAGGATCGGAGGATGTGATTTGGTGATACAATCATAGATCGGCCTGAACCTGCTGGATGACCTGCTGGAGGGAAACTGTCCGGAACTGCACCCTTCAACTTCCATGACGTCTTATGAATGAATATACAACTAAATCTGAAAACTCTTGATCTGCGCTTGAGTACCATGTTAGATTTCCCCATAGTTGACAGGATTCCTGAGTTCTTAAAAAAGAGGAAGAACAGAATTGTAGACGAAAAGCAGAAGAAACAATTCACCTATATTCTTATCTCATAGAAGCAACTCATCCAATAGGCGTAACGTTTACTCCTCTTAAGAAGATGTTGTGATAATGATATGAGAAAATATATATAGACAAAGTTTTAAAACCACACTTTCTAGAAGATTCTATAACATATCTGTACCTGCATAACTAACTGGTACATACTTTCAACAACTTAGTTTAAGCCGTAACTCCAACCCAATTATATCAGCTTGCTTACTTTAGTTCAACCAATGCTTCTAAAGTTGAGTCTTATTGTGAAGAGGCTGGGAAAATTTGAGAAGATATTTGATGCGAGAATGTGATGAGGATTTGCAGGGTGATGCAAAAGAGTTTGGGAGGATACGGATCAAGAAGAGCCACTGGATAAAAAACCTTCTGGAAGAAAGGGGGACAGGTATATGCGCACTGGGTCGGAATGGCAGAACATGATGTGTGAGATCTTCAAGCTTCTGTGTCCCCATTGTCAGTAACAGTGATTTGGAGTCCTTACATTCAAAGAATTGTGTGGTGATCTTTTCAACTTATTCTTACGGTGAAAGCCTCATCAAGCCATTCTCTTGAGGGTAACAAAAAGTTTCTTCTTTTTTCAGAACCCAACTTGGAGCGCTGGTTATATTTCTGGTAATGGTTTAAAGAGGAAGTATAATGGTGATTGCAGTTATGGGTACTACTCAAGGCGAAGCCAAAGTTTGTTACCTTTCACTGATGAATTTCCCAATTGCCGACATTCAAGAATCTTTTGCCTGTTAGGGCACATAGGGTACTTTGCTTTGTTGGTCAATTGAAGTGTTTTTTCGTCAACACAAATACATTCATATAGCCCTATGTTTGTTTCTTTCGAGTAATTCAATAGGGAAATGGAAGGTTTGACATTATTACAGTCAGGCAAGCAATTAAAAACAAAGGTGGTTGGGGCGCTGGAACAGCTACGACTATGTATATAGAAATGACAAGACAAGACGACAATGAAGGCAATGTCTACCCAATTGTGAGCCTGATGAAGTTAATATTTGGTCCTGATTTTCAAAAAACAAATCCTTTAGTTTTATACTGTCACCTTTGGTTGAGTCTCATTGTCCGCGGAAGTTCAAGGTGTCGTCCTGCTTACACATAGCATTATCCTGCTTTTCGAACGTTTGAACAAGTATGGAAAGAACGTTGGTAATTGACATAAGGGATGGAGTCTTATCGAGCCGAGTCACTGTTCCCGTCCTAAGCATGGCCCTGTCGAAAATTGCGGACGGGCTGCTCCAGAAACTGCGCTGAAACCAGTTTATAGCAATAGGCTCAAGGTTTTAAGCAATGGTACGATTTGATGCATGAGTCTTACCGGGAATACTAAAGTACATTTATGGTCAGACGGTTCCATGGATCCACTTGCATGAATGAGGCCTAGCAGGAGAATACCTCTAGTGGTGCAGATTATTGGTTCTTCTGAAGCGCATGGGCGGGAGTAAATGTTAATCCAAAATTCCCCCCTGAGATGGTTACTATGCAGTGTTACCAAATGGCTATTTGACTTCTCTCCCACTCGAGGAAAATCTCAATGGCGTGACAAGCAAATCTTCAGTCGGCCTGACTGAAGTAAACTTGGTGAAGCGTATGAAAATTGTCTAGCACCAAATTCGCAGGTACAGTTTTCTTGCACATCTTTTCTGAAAATTCTGTGTGATCATTATAGGAAAACAGTCTTATTATTCAGTTATTTTCACGGTTTAAAGAGTCTGCACTAAATCTTAGTGACTTCAGTAATTCAGCTGACTGAAGTCAAATTCATTCGCTAGAATGTGGAGTTTAGGATTCGTTTTCTTTATGAGCAGTTGTCCAGTTCCTGTTGTGCTCATTTATCTGCACTACTTGCAATGTGATTGATATCATTACCCTTTTGTGGTCAAGTAATCGTATATAGAATATTGGAATCTTTTGCATCGGTCTAGTTGTTCCACATCTACTAACTGAACAGATTATTCAAAATAACTACTATCGGTGTTGTGTGTATCTATTGCGTCCAAATACGAGTTAGATATATGTCTCCGACAGTATATGACGAGAGGATGTGTTATATATGCAGGTTTAGTATCGTTACAGGACTAGGGGGATTGTTGTCAAGTAAAAGGTTCCACCAATGGGACTCCAGAACTCCAGTTTGTCTGCAGAAGGAGACTCTTTTGCTGAGCATAACATAGACAAGAACACTGAGAGAAAGATTGCAGTAACTAGCGTGGAAGTGCAGCAAGATTAGTTGACGAAAAAACCTTAGAAGTTAAGTAATGGACTTCACAAGCAGTCAAAAGTCTCAGTGATCCAGGCCACTACGCATCTTCTTGGGAAACTGAGTGGTGAAGCAACTGATGAAGATATTTGCAAGAGTTGCTGCAAACTGTTTGGACAAATCGTTCCTGGAGGATGAAGGTCTACGTGAGCCCAGAGACAGTAAATGCAATTGGAGAACTTGAAAACTGAGGATTGTGAAGAGGGGAACCGTTCATAGATTTGCGATCATGCGTGTTGGATAGGAGGCGCGGTGAGCCAGTTCAAAACCCTAGAGTGGCTTGGTCCAAAAAAATAGCTAATTGGATCCAAATGAATGTCACTAGTGAATGTTGTGTTGATAGAGCTATTTCAGTAGCTTCTGTTAAATTTATATATGAATCTTTCAAATTGTGAAGCCTATGCGGCGATTTCTTATCTAAATATAATAGGTTTACATGGGGTCGGTTGCTGTCGAAAGCCACGAGCAAACTAGAGCAGAGAGCTAACGTTTCTCCTTTCCATTATACTGAAAAGTTATCGTTGGTTTCCTTATACTGCAATAATAGGAGAATTGCGTTGTATATTGTAAAGAAAAGGATATTTGAATGTGAACAGTTAACAGCATGACAAAGTGTCCTAATTAATTATCGTGATATTCCGATTCAGACTACTTTAAACAAAAACACTCATTTACTAAGGCATAGTAGGGTAGTGAACCGAGGGAAATGTATATAAGAGAGAGGGAAACTCGTTATATAAAGAGAAAAGTAAAGGGAATCCATATTCTGTTTAGAGAAATAGATGGGTGAATGAATGAAACTTGTGATCTATTGAGAAATGGTTACTGGAAACAAGTGTTATAGGTTTAGAGTCTATGTGGCGGTGAGGTAAGTTGGGGCTTATTGTGGCGTTCAAATGGGGTCAAGGTGCAGGTAACACACTCTGGTAAAAATAAGGGTAAAGTGACACAATACTTAACAACAGGGGATTTTGAGCAGAATTTAGTTAAGGGTATACTGCGCTCTTTCTGATAATTTAGGAGTATTTTTGAGCCTTTTCCGATCTACTTTTGGGACAATTTTAGATATACAGGTCTAACAAAGCGAAATATGCTAATGAAATTCAAGTATATCAAGAGTAAGGTATTATAATGATGAAAATCAAGTATATCAAGAGTAAGGTATTCTGTGATGAACAGTTGTCGAAATCCAATTGAGTATGGAAAAAATAAAAGTTTTCTTAATTAGTTTTCACTCACTAGACTTATGACAAAACAATCTTTACGCAGATGCTTACAGGCTGTGTATATTATTATAAAAGCTATGTTGTAAAAGTTTCCAAGTATTTTAAACGCACAAGGAGAACTGAGAAATGCTTATAATTCTATTATAGACGTTATAATATTGTATGTATCATACAATCACGTTAAAAAAATAATATTGAACTAAGAAACATTTAACAAAGAAATTTGGCATTTTGATCATAAAACTCAACTTCCGGTTTTAGATCAACGACCTGTGGGAAGTTTCAGCCATAACAAAGGACAATTAGACCAAATAATTGATAAGTGTTCAACAATGTAATGACTTCTAAAAAAATACCTATAAGATAATTTCATTTATGTTCGCATTGGTTGAAGAATCATCTCATTATAGTTAATTTTTGGAGAAGTGCACAAAAAGCCGTTTTGGAAAGTGAAAGTTAGCAAAGAAACAATACCAAATTTATAAAGTTTTTGTAGGTTACTATTAATTTAGGCATTATGACTTTTGAATTTCAAATTGGCTTGACTAACAGAGTAAAACATTATATACACTTTTTGAACGGACTAAAGTTTAAATTCTATCTACAAGCCACACAAACTTCAGTGAAATTGCATGCGTTACGTGTTGAAATCTATACTAATGAAAAGGACACCTTTATTTACTTGGTAGATAAAAAATGAGTCTCTCCTTGTACATCTATACAATGGGACGAATTGACCAAGAATTAAATTAGAGTAATTATCGGACATGTATTAATTAGTCTAGCGTGTCTTAATTAAATACCCTTTATTTGGCAATATACGAACCACCTTATCGAATTTGGTGTGTCAATAACGTCCAAAGGTAAAAATAGGTTTAATATTCAGGTATACGCTAAGTGGATTTGCATGTAATGAGATTTGACAAAAATCTCGCTCGCCACTTTACCCCGTATTGATATACAGATACATGCAAATCACATTAGTGATACCGTACAAAAGGATACACGTATCTAGTGTGAGATATCAAGATGAGTTCACATGGTAGCGTAGTATTAGACCAAATCCGCTCGCCTACCCTCCTATGTTTCTGTTTGCTTCTCCTATATAAACGGATCAAGTAAGCAAAAGACAAGTATCCTAGAATAAAAATGTATTAGATGTATTTGACCTTAAAATATTGATAAAGTTTATTTAGGGTCATTTACATAAATATTTTATTACTAATATAATAAATATATTAGTTACGACTTATGAGCTATGGTATTATTATGGACTCAACTGTAAAGGACATTACTTTTTTCACTCACATAACAATACATATTTCTTTTTACTCCGTCGTTATTACATTTTTTCCTATGTTGCTCTTTTTTCCATATTTTCTAGCTTCATTTTTTTCCGTCATTTTTTCTCTTCTGCCATTTTGTATGTCATTTTGATTTTCTTATGTAAAACCCGAAAACAATGGCCATATCACGTGAGCCCGCTAAATCAGTGACTTTCATCACTTGTAATAGTGCAAGATCAGAGGAGGATCTAGGTTTTGGAGGTCGGGGGTGCCACAACGTTCAAGTAAGATGAAAGAATCGGTTGATTTAATTTTGGGTTACAATTCAGGTTATTAATTTTATATATTTTTATAAATGAATCGATCAAATATGCATATAGTAATATTTTCTTTTAGATATTATGTAATTAGATATAACTAAACAATTCAACTTTTTTTTTTTTTTGGAATTTGATGTCGTCTTCGCTGAAACTTTTAAGAAAAAAAAAGATTTTTCACATTAAAATTTGAGCTTGTATAAACCATCTTAATATTATTAACATAATATATTCATCTTCCATTGACTTTATGTGTTATTGGAAGCATATAGTTGAGAAAGAACAAAAATTGTACTTTCAGTTTAGTCATCTTACATAGCATAAATGTTGATGAAGATCGTAAGAACCTTTAAATTAAAAAAAATAATTATTGAAACTTATGTTTTTTTAAAATTACTATTTAAATATATTCTTCATAATATTTATTTGATGCTTCATATTCTGTACTCACTAATTGATAAAAAAATCAAAACATGTTTATACTCATATCAAGAGATTAATAATTAGTGCAAGAGAAAATAAAAAAAAACTCAAAATTAATTATGAAAAGGAGTCAATTTGAATTAATAAAAAATAGTAATAAATAAATAAGAACAAATGTAAAAAAAAAAGGAAAAAAAGGGGTCAATTGAATTAATAAAGAATAGTCATAAATAAATAAGAATGAATAGAGAAAAAGAAAAAAAAAAAAAAGAAAAGAAAAAAAAAGGAGCAAGACAAAAAGGAAGTGTTGATGGCCAGGTTCAAATCTGCATAGCCTAGGTGGGTGATCTGCTCCTTTGCCAGTTAAGCTATTTCGCAGCACAGATGGCAAAGCTAATATATATGCAATTAATATACATATATACACATATATACAACGTTTTTTTCGAAATAACTAGGTGCCACGTGGCCACGTAGATCCTTCCCTGTGCAAGACAAATATGCATGCCATGTGGAAACCAACTTTTAGAGAACTACAACACCTTGTGCGTTCACCTAATTGGAACTGGCCAAGTGACCATTTCTAATTTAGCAATACCTCACTATTAAAAGGCTCCTGATTGTGGAAAAAAATGTAAAGATAGATATTGACCATCTATAAGTTGGTTCATTTTGAGGTTACAACTTTAAAATTTATCCTGCATAGAGTTTATCTCACCAGTCAAATTTATGGCGAGAAGAGGTCATGAACAGGATATAGCTTGAGAAAAATACTCCACATTTCCTACTAGTGTGCTCCTGCAAAGTAGCAATATCAGAAATGGGTTTAAAAAATATTCGAATCACTTTCACATCTTCTTATATTGCTGAACACTAACGATTTTTGATAAAAAATTATGGAAGTCGACAGTGTTGATCCTATGCCACTTCTGAAGTGAATTGAGACAAATTGGACAACTAGAAAAAGGTCGGGGCTCTTATCTTGGTCATGCCTACCGGTCATGATCGATCGTAATCGTAAAATAAATTATAATCTCTGATGGTCGTCTTGCCCTAAAATGACTAGTAGTCTTAACAGGAAAGGTGAAAGTAAAGTATACAAAGAAAAATTCGAAAGTATATGTCTTAGATGTTGAGGAATGGGGCATTGTCGCATACTGGCTGAATCATCTAAGCATCTGGTTCAGCTTATCAACACTCCTTGAAAAAGATAATTATTTAAATCCATTTGCAAACTTATGTCTCAAAGATAATGTTGTAAACCACATTTAGGACGAAGAGTAATGCAAAGCAAGAGCAAATGTTGCCCTATGCTTCTAAATGAGCTTGTTGCTTTGTATTCCCGAAGGAAAACG